>MVGT01000526.1:47490-60933 GCA_002174775.1 Macleaya cordata
AATTTATAGGATGGATGTCCCTCGGTCTGTGAGGTCCATATTAGTCTTTCTTTATTTTTTCCATATTTAATAGGATACAAACCTTTGGATTTCGCTTTTGATTGGGTTAGAATATTGTTCATTTGATGTATATTTTGATCTTTTTCTTCGGTTTCTTTTTCTTTTTCTTTTTCTTTTTCTCCTTTGTATTCTTTTGGCTTCACCCTTCTTTACAAATTATCCTTGCCTTTCCTTTCTTCTTTACCGAAAAAAAATCTAAAAATTCAAACGAAGAAGTGCCGCAAACAAATATAGGTGGCTAAAAAAAGTCAAAAACAAAAGGTATAAAATGTTGCATATTTTGGGGCTCAATAAACTTTACCAAAGAATGAACTTAAAGTGACACTTCACTAGAAGCCCTTAGCCCCTTAACATGGATCCCTCTCTATTAGAATAGATATCCTTAGTAGAGAGGACGTTCAATGAATGAGTGTGGGTGTTTAGCACGTTGATTAATGGATGAGCATCATGTTCATCCTTTGAGCAGTTTTTTTTTTTGTAATTTCTATTTATTATGAAATCTATTTCTCTCTTTTATTTTTTCTATTTTATTTCTTTAGAAAAAGCTAACAAATTTTCTCTCTTCTTTCTCTCAAACGGTTATATTTTCTCTCTCTTTTTCAATCCAATTTAAGAGATTTTCCACAGGGTCCCTTAATCTCTCTTCTAAGGGATTAAGGGATTTATTTTTTCATATCCCACTAGACTTGCCTATAGATATATGATATGATACCAAAGAACAGTGTGCGCAATAGGAAGTTAGGAACCAAAATTCTGAATTCTCGATCCATAAAATTAGGTGTCCGGATAATGAAAAAAAAAATTGGATTCGAATTCGGATATGGCCATATTCGATTCCATAAGTAACCATTTACACCCTGGATTCGAATTTGGATATGGCTATATCCGATTCCATAAGTAACTGTTTACACTAGGGCTAGGACTTGGGTTGGGTCAACCCGACCAACCCGAACCCGACTTGGTATTTGGGTAAGCATAGACAAAGATTGTTGGGCATTTGGGCAACTATGGGCATTATTTTGCCAACTCAAAGTTGAATTTGGGCAAGCGTGGACAGAGATAATTGTCAATCTGGACAACCCGCCCAACCCGAGAAACTTATATATATATATATAGATAAATATATAAAGATTTCAATTAATTTTTAACATGTGAAAAATATTTTGAAAGATAGAAATTGATAAATATATTAAATTACCAAAATAGGGTGGAGGTATTAAGACAAAAAAAAAACTTTTCCTGTGTCTCATTTTATGTAAAGTCAAAAAGATTTTTGTAACTTAATAAATAAAACTCGAAAGATTTTAAAATTATTTTTAATTTATTTAGCACATTAGTAGATCGATTGTTAGCTTGTTTATCTATTGAAACTATGAATGATATTTTGTTTAATTAAAGAGATATTTTGCTTTTGTCCCCCATTTCATAATCCTAATTCATAAGACCCCCCACTTTTGTTCATAATTCGTTTAGCCCCTCATTTTTTATGGTTCCATTAAAAAGGACGTTAAGTGACTCACGTGACCACATGTGACATGCCGAAAAGACCGAAATATCCCTACAACAGATCGTAAAGTGTGGTTATATTCACCTTTCCTTCTTCTCTTTTAGTTCACCCTTCCACCACCAACCTCATGGGTCACCGTCTCTCAAAAAACACATCACCGCCAGTTCCACCACCACCACCATTATCACCACAATCCTCAGTCATCGGCACCACCATTACAAAATTAAATAAAAATTACATACCAGAGATGAATCCAAATCGAACACCACCGCAATCAACCCCATGGGTCACCGCCTGCAATAGAACACACCACCGCTAGTTCCAACACCACCACCACCAGTCACCAGATATGGGTAGGTTCAATTTATAGAATCATGAAGAATGGTGAAAATAATTAACTAAAACTCAATTTCAGAAGACAGAAAAAAGAAAATTTAAAGCCCTAATCTGCATATAAATCTATGCATTTAGAAGAGAAACAATAGATATGTGAGAGAGAGGGAGCTGTATACATTTGGTTTTGGAGAGATTCGATGCATTTCTTGCCACGGTTTAAGGGGAGGTATGAGTGAGGGAGAATTTTTGAAATGGTGGTGGTGATAATATATAGTGGTGGCGGAGCTGTTGGTGGTGTGTTTCCTATAGTGATGGTGGCGGATGAGGTTGATGACGGTTTAATAGAGAAGAAGAAGAAGAAGAGGAGGAGGTAATTATAACCCACAGTTTTATCAAGATTATGCCCATGTATTTACTGAAACAATGGGCATTTAAGTCTTTTTACATACTTACGTGAGTCACATAACGTCCTTTTTAACGGACCCGTAAAAAATGAGGGGCTAAACGAATTATGAACAAAAGTGGGGGGTCTTATGAATTAGGATTATGAAATGGGGGGCAAAAGCAAAATATCTCTTAATTAAATTTACTATTCATTTGTTATTATTTTTTGTATTAATAAGCTCATCTAAGAAAAAAAACTCATTTAATCACCTAAATTTATTAAAACTTCGGCAACCTGAAGAACCCAAAAAACTCACATAGGTCATGCGTGGGTAGACCTCTTCCGGGTTTTGTGTGTTCTATAGGCATTCTGGGCACATGGAGGTATAGTATGGGCATGACATTTCCAAAGCCTCTGACCCGCCCAACCCGCGGAGTCCCACCCATAGTTCACACCCTTAAGGAACCACCCGTGATGTGGTTTAAATTATGTTACCTAAAGTCACGGACGGTACTGAGTAGGCTGTAGGCACCAAAAACTTGGCCGGCGCCCGGCCCACCTTTATCAATTCTCATATCTCAATCATTCTATTTTTTTATTTTTGTTTGGGGAAGATTCTCAATATCCTTAACTAGTCTGCTGAATTGATTACTTTCGATAAAAAAAATGAACTGATTTACTTTTTACTATAATTTTATTAATATTTGAAAAGCAAGGATTGATAGATCGGACGGTTGGAGATTGTCAACGTGTTTTTGATGGATTCTCCACATCTTAATCTCCTCTACTTAGCCTTTTGGTACATATCATTTGGATCTCTTTACTATTATAATGAGGCCTTACATCACTTCATTTTAAGCTAATGCCGCCGTGTATTTGCGTCACACATGACAAAGGGACAAATAAAATTAGATATTTTTCACCTAATTTTTTATATGTTCCACGCACCTAAGGTCACCTTCTTTTTAAACTTTTTAAACTTTTTACATGTTCTATTCTTACCTATAATCTTACACTACTTATATCTTTCTCTAGGGCTTATATAAAGATGATATAGGGGGGTTTAGTTTTTCTTAGAATGACCTTCTCATTATGTGATCCCCATGTCTTAGTATAAATAAGATGTAAAAGCAAGTGTATAATTGATTAAAACACGTCCAACTTTGATAACATGTGCACGACACACGTACAAAAAGCTTGTATAGTACATAAACAGGTATAGAATATTGAACAAAAGCAGACGAAAAGAAAGTGATGTTATGTTGGGGTTTGGTTCAGTTTTGGCTGATTCCGAGTTGGAATTTAGTTGGTAAAACTTTTCAGTAGTACTACTTTTTTTCATCATTTTGCAATGTGATCTCGTGAAGCTTAATTTTGCTTGTTCCCTTCACCCGTGCCCCGACCATTCACGGGTCCTGCAGCTGAGTAGTGGGGTCCTCCTAATTACTCACAGGATGTGCTGAGGCAACATGTCAACCGCCTTAAGGTTTTATATTAAGAGTCCGGATCGGCTTACAGTCTTATATATACAGGTTATGTGTATAGGCTCTTGTGGGGCCCACATGAGGTTGACCTAAGGGTTGGGATTTTGTAAAGATGTTATCCTCATCATGTAGATCAACGTTACTAAAAATCAGTCTATTCTAAAATTTCTAATCCCATAAAACATTGACTCTTCTTCTCATCGTTCATTTTTCACCGTTACTTTTGAATCAACTTCTGATCAATTGTCGATGGAGTTAGAAGTTTTAGAATGAATTGATTTTTGGTAAAGATGATCTATATGGTGAGGAGAACATCCTCACAAAACCTCAGCCTTTAGATCAACCTCATATAGGCCCCACACGAGCATGTGCATAAAACCTGTACATATAAGGTTGTAAGCCGATCCATTCTCTTTATATTAATATTGGTGTCTTTATACACTTCGGCTTTTGTGTGATATTTTTTTGTGATTTTGTAAAGTTCACATGAAAATGATCAAAGAGTTGATTTATGTTGAAGATAGTCTTCTTAACATGTACAGATCATCTCACAAAAAATATTCTATTTTAAGATTTCTAATTTCATCATCTATGAATGATGAGGTTATATGTTTTAGAATGCAATGGTTTTAGAGATTTTTTTTCTTTTGAAGGGAAGGAACTATTATTAAGAAGAAACTGTATAAGCTAGCAGGTCTATCGTGCGTCTAACTTGACAGATTTAGACATACAGAGCAACACTACCAATTCACAAATTACAACTCTTTTTTTTTTTTTTTTTTATAACCGAGATGTTTGGGGATCTTAGAGCACTGATTAATTCTTAAGATAGTACGTCCCTTTATGCCACACTATCGAGTAAGATCTTATATATTATTGGAGTTGCCTCAAACAAAGTTGAACTTGGGCTAGTTGATTAGCAACACCATTAATGATGCTAATAATGCAATGGTTTTAATTTGGTGAGATGATCTTCTCTCCATAAAAAAACATAAGAAAATGTATTACCTCATAAATATCATTGTCACATTTGTCACATGATGTCATAGTACGAAGGCAAAAGTTTTTTCTCTTACTTACATGAAGTGGACTCAAATCCACATGGGTCCTCTGTGTTCCACCAAAATCTTATAGATACATAGCCCCATCCAAAGCTAGTGCACAACCTTACAAGCAAACTAAAAATAGAATCCTTTGGAGTGGGCGTGGTGGTTAAGCAAATCCTTGAAGTGCACTACACATGCACCCCCACTTACAACTATTGTCTCATAGAAGGAAAAAAAAAAAAATGCAGTAAGGCATACCCAATAAAATGGTGGGACCCACTAATATCTTCTATTTTTCATTGCAGTCTACATTATCTTCTGAGTAGTGGGAAAATAGGTTAGTTAATTCTTTATATGAATTCATTCATGTATATCAGAAGTAGTCTTTAAAATAACCTAAAATAATTAAGCTCACTTCGGGTACTAATTAATTAATTATTACAGGAGGCACAATTAATTATAATGGTCGAAATTGCCCTATGCTGCCGTCCCCCCTCATGGAGGCACTTTTTTTTTTATTTGCATGGGTTTTTCGATGAAGGCGGGTAAGGGGAATTACAAACCCACTTCTCCTTTATTTTTCCTATTTTTTTTTTTTATTTTTAAGAGAATCACATTTTAAAAATTGGGTTCCAAATTTAAAAAGGCAATCAAACGACATAATGGAATTACATTTGGAATGGGATTGGCAAATTTAATTTAAGTCTTCTTGGGAAAGAATTAAATCAGAAGAGCTCAAATAGCCCATTTCATAAGTGACCCATGCATTATAGTTATGGATGTGGACCCGACATGGAGATAATCTAAAAATTTATTTGGTGATGATGTTTTCCTCTCTGTTTATTAGATCATCACATTTGAAAATCAATCTGTTCTAAAACTTCTAATACCTACAAATTAGCTAATAAAAATTATAAATTTTAAGCGTTACGATTTATCTTATATGATGATCTACATGGTGAGAAAATTAAACATCTTCACTAGAAATCAACCTTTAAATCATCTCCATTTGGGCTTACAACTATAGATAATTCATGGGTCACTTTTGAGTCCAGATTTAAGATAATCTAAGGGTGTAAGGCTATTTCCTCACCATGTATAGATTGTCATCATCATACCCATAAAAAGTACATTGAAATTTAACAGTGAAATATGTACGTCTACTAGTACAAAAATGGCATTTAGTCACGGTTTTAAGAAATTAAAGCGACACGGTGGAAGTTAAGAATTACGTTCACCGTATCCACAAAAGTGCACTAAAAGAATATTAGTCGCAGTTATAACTTAAACACCGTGTCTAATATATTTTAGTCACGCGAAGTCTATTTTTATGTAACTAATACCTTGATTTTACAGTCACGGTGTAACGGGTCCTCGTGACTAATGTATGTTCCTTAAGTGAAGTTAAGTCACTTTGGTCACTGCGGTATGTAAATTATGTGACTAATGTAAACTTATAAAGTAACTAATATGTTTTTGTCACGTCATTTCTATCAACTCAAATGTAACTAATTCTCATGTATGTTTAGTCACGTTATGTTTATTAAATGTAACTAATACCCATAATTCTTTAGTCACATTACGTTAATTAAATGCGACTAATATACCTATTTTTTAGTCAAGTAATTTACATTAAATGTAACTAATATCCTTATTTTTTAGTCATGTTATATTTATGAAAGCGTGACATTAAGATTATCGATCACGGGGGTATGTAAATCATGTGACGATTGTAAACTTATAATGTAACTAATACGATTTCGTCACGTCATGTTTATTAAATGTAACTAATACCCATGTTTCTTTAGCCACGTTACGTTACGTTCATTAAATGTGACTAATAGTCCTATTTTTCAGTCACGTTATTTACATTAAATGTAACTAATACCCATGTTTTTGAAGTCACATTATTTTTATTTTAAAAATGAAGCTTTGTTAGTACTTAATAATTATTGTTTTATTCACATTTAATACATGAACTTTAAATCAATTTTTTTGAATATATATCCCTGTTAGCTTATATTTTTTTATATACATACTAAAAAATAAATAAATAAATAAATAGTATTATTGACGTTTTAAAATCTCTAACCCCAGTAAGAATTGGTAGAAAATCAACGATGAAAATGATATTGTTTTGTTAATTTTAGATCAATATTGATGGGGTTAGTAATTTTAGAATAGGCAAATTTTCTACAATAATGAATTTCATAGTGATTAATTACAACATCTTCACAAAAATTGTGTTCATTCTAAAATCTCTAATCCCATTAAGAATTTGTGCAAAATCAAATATAAAAGGGACATTGTTTGCGTCGACGTCGTTAGTTTCGAACTTGACGAGAATAGAGATTTTAACCGAAAATATCAAAAAATCTTTTTGTAGGGTCTACATGGTGATGATTTAGGGATCCATTTTTAGAAAGGATGTCCTTCTCAATATATAGATCACCATATCTAAAAATTAATCATTTATAAAAGTTCTTACCCCATAAAATTTTTAATGGAAATCAACAGTTTAAAAAATGCCAATAACTTAAATTTTCTTGGGTTGATCTAACCCTCAAATAAAAAATCCCATCAAAATGAATATTGAACTTTATAAGATGATATAAGTATGTAACCTAACAGGCACATATTTGGGCTAGTGCGATCGCATAAGGTCCAAAATTTTGGAAGGCCTATTTTATTATTTATACCTCAATTAAGGAAGACTTGGTGATATAACATATTTTCCTCAGGTGCGAGCTAGATAAAGATTTAATCATGATGAAGATGAACATGAAGCCAACTGAGTGAGTTGATGTAAAGCTTACGTAGATAAAGAGGTAACCGTGATAAAGATGAAGATGAAGCTACATCTGATCTTTGTTAATATAACACATTTGGTAAGCTCTTCTCACTCCCTCTCTTTCTCTCTCTATGTTTTTATCACTATCAAGAGCATGAATTAACGCCGGATCGTCTCTCAATTTTTATTTTACGGCATATGCAGTCCAACCTTATTGATCTCAATTTGTCCATTTTTTCATTTTTGTTCTCATCAATAGTTAAATCTCAATCTAATAGTATGCCTTATGCTACAACAAAGCTGCCAAGGGGATAAATCTTATTATTAAATCAAAGAAACCACAGATAGTTTTTTTTTAAAGCAACATAGGTCTGTCAATAAAATAATATGAAATAGAACCATACCAATAGGTGTTGGCTTAACAACTAATGACAAATCTAGCTAATAGATGATGAACCTTATTACAGCAGGAGCATATGTCCAGTATAGTATTATTGACTTACTACTTAATGGTGATGTAGCGATTTATCTCGTGTCTGGACCAGTGATCCTTGAGATCAAGCGGTGTTGACAAGTCATGACCTTCTGCAAGCAGCCAACTTAGTAGTTTGTTGAAAGAGTTGCCACTCATCTTTCTCCCACTAAGTCAGGAGTGTCGTTTGTTAGGTACCGCAGGCAAAGGATACATTGACAAAGTGCTAGTGCAACATGAAAATTGCCATTCCCCTTTCTCCCATTTGTAGCCCTGATGAAGAACACCTCTGCACGAGCAAATAGGCGCTGGCATACTTGATTCATCAAAATAGACATGGTTCAGACCCAGGTTGTGACGTCGCCATGGGTCAGAACACCTGTTTAAGTCCTTGCATCCTCTCTTACCCACCTTCCTTGACGGCTTTAATGCCCTCTTGTTGGATGAAATGGCCATGTGGGGTGAATGATGATGCAAGTGCTGCTGGTGATGCATGTGTTTTGTTCCACGTGGAACTGGACATCCAAGTGGGTATGTGGGTGCACTATTGGAGTTCACAGAAGAGTTGCCTTGATACTCGAGGGCTGCCAGAGCATTGTTTTGTTCCATCATCGCACTATTCCTCTCGAAAATGGCTTGGTCTTGTTGCAGGATTGCCATATCTCGCTCAGCCAGTGTTGCCTTCTTCTCGAAAAGAGCCAAATTCCGTTCTTGGATTACAGTATCCCTATCAGCTAAGATGGTCCTGAACTTCATTGTCAAGGCATGAGGGTCCTTCATTAGGTGTGGGGGAATCATCCACTGCAATAATTAATTAGTAAGAGGTAATATAAGGAGAGAAGTGTCGATAGGTTGCGATAGTGCAGATTAAAATTAAAAAACCAATCTAGTATTTGGTTAAGAGCTAAAGACTAATTTATATCTTTTCTTAAGTGTGAAAGTGATTCAACAGAAAATTAAAATGATCCTGAGATTGAAGCAATTTATAAGGAGTCCACGATATAAGACTTTCATAGTTGCTTTGATACCTGAGATTGAAGTAATTTATAAGGATCATGTTTGTGTCTCCCATTTTCACGTTGCTTGTTGTCATCCATGTTAATGTCTAAACTCAGCAATGCTGGTGATAAAAACTACTTTCTAGCATCCAATGTGTCCTCAACATCCCATTGGTTCAGCATCAACCCAGCTAGTCAGCTAGGAATCCTTCTTTTTATTCCAAAAAAAATAAAAATAGGCGAATGTTAGTCAATGCCACATAAGAAATGGTTCTAGGGGCAAGTTATTATAGCAAAAACCCCATGTATAAGTCCAAGGACCAATAAATACCTCCATCTGATGCAATTGAAACCCAGGAAGCTATCTAAAAGCACAACCTTCTCTGGCAAATGAAACTCACTACAAGGACAACAGAAAATCCAACAATTAACAAGGCAAAGCTTCAAAAATCACAAAATAATAGAATCTTTACCAGTATAAAGAAAAGAATGATTGGTGACAGATGAGAGTTTTAAATATAAACTTTGTTATAACTACTGTAACACAAATCTAAGTTTCTTGCAGACTGATTATTAATAAGGTTAGATTTAGATGCATTGATAAACAAACATAGCCATATACATGCATACAACATTTTAACTACGAGGTGTTGAGTATTCCAACAAAATCACTTTCAAGAAAACATAGCCATGTACATGCATACACCAAAATCAAGTCTTCATGGGCAACTGCATACGTTCTTACGACCTTTGCTTCATAGCAAATGCATTGTATCTGATCATCTAGTATAATATTGTTTTCCCCTTTTACATACCCAACCTTACTAATTCCGCAATACATGCACATAAATAACAAATATTAATAATCTATAAACTTGTTAATAAGTTCACCAATAAATTTTCATTGCACTTCCGAAATTGAAACTAAAACTAAAACTTGAAAAACATGTCAGGCATTTTTGGTTTTGAAACCATTGATGTTGGACTCGAAAATGAAACTTTTAGAAACATGTAAGGCCTTTTTCATTTCGAAATCAACTTAATGCTTTCGAAAGTGAAGGACTCCTTTCGAAAGAACCCTTTGATTTCCAACCAAAATAAATATTCACTAAGGTAATAATTACCATGTCTTTGTTCAAGAATTTGATGGTTTGTCAAGATCCCCACAATTGAAACAATCATAACAAATCAGTAGAACGTAACAGATATGTAAAAAATAACAAATAAAAGTAACCAATAAGTCAACCTACACATGTGTGCTCCTCCCCCTATATTTACTAACTTATGCAAAATAAGTTTAAAGTTAGTCATAACTACCAAAATAGCAAACAAACATTAGCAATTAATTATTTCTATACATTCATTAGTCAACTATAACTTTATATCAAACAACAAGGCATCTTCTAAAGTGTTAGCGCCATCTTGTTCAGCACCTTTATAAACAATCGTATTGGGCTTTACAATTTCAAGTAAAATGAATTTGGATATGTGGTCCATGTCCAACTTGTAGCCATGGCAAACACCCAGTCTTCTCAATTACTATGGTGGCAAGGATAACAACCTGAAAAATGAATATCCCTCAATCTACAGGTTCGTGATTCAGATGATATTTGTGGAACATATATAGATGAAACTGAAGGCACTTCAGTTTGAGGTCCATTAGTTTGATGGTGTACTTTTCTTGTGCTTCATAATATATATGAAGCATTACTTATTAACTAAAATGTAGAAAAATAAATAAAATTTTTTATTCATAAATTACAAATACAATGGTTAAATCTAAATCAAGCTAATGGTAACAAAGCTATCAAGGGAAAGATCATATTATTGAATCAAAGGAACCATAGATAGTTTTTTTTTAAAGTAGCAGAGGTGTCAATACAATAATATGGAATAGAACCATACCAAATGGTGTTGGTTTAACAACTAATGACAAATCTAGCTAACTGATGATCAACCCTATTACAACAGGCATACAACAATGTAACAGAATAATTACATTTTCTTATGCAGTATGTTTCACTTGAAATAAAGCTTGATCATATACAAAACCCACAAAGACAAGGTAAGTGAATAGCAAAAATAAAGACTAGAGAAATATGAGATATGGATATATTCTCACCTCTTGCAGATTGGAGTAAGTGGTTGGACTTCTTATTACCTGAAACAAATGAAAAAATGTTTACGTTCTTGTGTTCTGTTCTAAAGAGGTCTGACGGTCATGGTTATGTTGTTTGTGATAATTTACCTTCTAATTCATAAGTTCACCAACAAATTCTCATTGTATAAAGAGATTAGGCACACACATTAACTCTTTAAAAGAATAGAATTGCAAGGAAATTCAATGCAAAAAGATAAACAAAAATGGTCTAAAAGAATGATAACTAGATGGAATAAACTTACTACTTCCGAAATTGAAACTGAAACTGAAACTTGAAAAACATGTCAGGACTTTTTGGTTTCGAAACCATTGTTGATTTCGAAACTGAAACTTTTAGAAACATGTCATGCCTTTTTTCTTTCGAAATCAACTTTATGCTTTCGAAAGTGGACTCCTTTCGAAAGAAACCTTAGATTTCCAACCACAATAAATGTTCACTAAGGTAATTAGTACTATTATAACCTTGTACTATAAAGTTAGTCATTACTACCAAAATAGCAAACAAACAGTAACAATTAATTATATATCTACCTTCTAAAATTAAAGCAGTCAACTATAACATTATACCAAACAGCAAAGTAACATCATTAGTTAACCATACATCTACCTTTTGAAGCAGTTAAATATAATTATTTTCCAAAGAGAAAAAAATTTGAAAATTAAACAGTCCTAGTAATATGTAATTAAAGATTCTAGCCACACTATATTGGTGCAATCTTGTTCAGCAACTTTATAAACCAAAAGATATGTCATAGGAAAGTGTTGACTTGTTGGGTCTAGTGCTGCCTTGCAAATGATGAGAGGAGTGTTGGTGCTACTAGTTTTAGAACTTACACTGCTATCAGTAGTTTTATATGTGGTGAAAATTGTTGTGAGTACTATGTTGATATAAGTGAGTTGCTGGTGTTGAGAGGTGTCATGCCTTTTGGTGTCTCTGGTGATCATGTCCTTGTGCAGTTATAGTGTCTGAAGTACATATCAATATAAGGGAAATACGTAAAATGCATTTCTAGTTATGCTCAATACCACTACCATTAAACAAGTTGAACAAAAGAAATTAATGCTAGCTGTAGAATTTCACATATTAGTACAACAAATAAAATGCTTAGAACTGAAAGAGAGAACATGGGAAGAAAGAAAAGTTTATTACAACAAATTTTAAGGTTCCAAAGCAAGAAAGTATTGATACTGCAATCACACTTCTATCAACCGTGTAAACCTGGTAGCACAATATTAAACTTCGAAATCAGTATGTGAACAAAATGGTATTACACTAAAAAGGTAGTTCAATGAAAAAAGGTTGAGTAATGACAATAATAAATATCCACCACCAACTTTTTTTTTGATCGGTAATGCAGACAGATTGTATTAAGAGAAAGAAATTACAAAAATATATACAAAGGCATATAGTGAATTGAAGGTAAACCTTAAAATTAATTCAAATTGTTATCTCAAAAAATAAATGGTGAATACAGTTTAAGCAGGAACATGTAAAGCCAGAGGAACATTAAAAGTTCTCACAAAAGCAATAACAACATCAACTTCACCACATAATCCATTCAAAATGTATGCTAGCAGATCAAATCGAAGAGATAGGAAAAACTGCCAAAGAGAAAACAAAAACGACTGTCAATTCTAACATCCATTCATAACAAACTTCAGAATTTATGGTACATGAAAACAACAATTAACCCACTTATTAAGGAAGAATGTTCCTAATAATCAGGAAAAAAAATATTTTCTATATAACATTCATAACCTGTAAGAAATGAAATAAGTTAGTGCAGTATAAGCTATGTTATGCGCTATGGTGTGGTTTCAAACTAACCAAAATTAATTAGTTAATTTTAAACCTTGCTTTAATCGCAAGCGCACGACTATTCGATGAATCTAGTTGTGGCAAACGAGTCGATCCCACAGAGAATTGCCTTTGAGGTAAAATTAAACTTAATTGGTTAACTAATACTAATCCAATGAAAAATATGTTGTTGGTTTGGAGAATATATTTAAACTAAACACAATTAAAATAAAATTTATAAAATCAATATAGAAAGACACTAAGGCTTTTGAATCCACCACATAGCTGAATAGAAAATCTTAGTTTAACAAATTGTTCTCTTTTTATACAAATAGCATTAGAGATGAAAATCTCTTGCTTTCTCAAAGATATGATCATGAAAAATTAATTATCTCAAATGGATGA
>MVGT01000532.1:0-11623 GCA_002174775.1 Macleaya cordata
TGTATCATCCAGAGCTGGGCACACATATGTACAGGAATTTCGGAACCAAACATTACCACAGGTTGAAGAAATACCCCATGTTCTGCATGATCCTCTCTCAATGCAAGAACAAGTGGATATGGATCAACCAGAACCACCGGTTCAAGTAGATCAACCTTTACAACCAGATCAGCCAGAACCTCCGGCTGCACCTGTACCACCATTGCTTCGGCGTAGTGAGAGAGCAAAAAGATTGCCAGCTAAGTATGCTAAATACATTCTACTGGGAGAATCTTTTGAATTGGTCCCTGATAGTCAGGATACTGAGCCCTCTAACTATGCTGAAGCAATGAATGACATAGATTCGAGATTATGGTTGGATGCTATGAAAGCTGAGATGGAATCTATGTATTCCAATCAAGTCTGGGAACTTGTAAACCCACCACCCGATATTAAACCTATTGGGTGTAAGTGGATTTATAAGAAGAAGAGAGGACCTGATGGGAAGGTTGAAACCTACAAAGCAAGACTAGTAGCGAAAGGGTTTACTCAGAAAGAGGGAATCGACTATGATGAAACCTTTTCGCCAGTAGCCATGCTTAAATCCATCAGGATACTTCTTTCCATTGCAGCTCATTATGATTATGAGATATGGCAAATGGATGTCAAGACAGCCTTTCTCAATGGCAATCTTGAAGAGGACATTTACATGGTCCAGCCAGATGGTTTTGTAGCAGACAACCAAGGGCATATGGTATGCAAATTGCGAAAGTCAATATATGGACTGAAGCAAGCTTCTCGAAGTTGGAACATCAGATTTGATCAGGCAATCAAATCAATTGGTTTTGATCAACACCCTGATGAACCATGTGTGTACAAAAGGTTGAATGGTAATGTGGTGATTTTTCTAGTCTTGTATGTAGATGATATCCTACTCAGTTTATCCCTTTCCATATTGCTTTGGCTTTGGGTTCTTCTACATTTACTGATTTGCAGGAGATTGATCGAGCACCTTTGAAGCAGCCTGCAAAATCTCTAGCAATTAGACCAATTCCACAAGCAAAAGAAGAATTTAGAAATGATGTGACATCTATGGTTACTTGGTTTATCATTAATTTAATTTATCATATTTAACATGCATGGTGAGATTAATAATTTTGATGAATTATTCATGTACAAGTGTTGTATGTGAGGAGAGATATGATTCATTGATAAGTACTTTGTTCATGGTCTGAATAAACAACACGTTATTTGGAAGACTATAATATACTGAAGTCGATCACGTAAGTGATGTGATGTATCTCCATCACAGAAGTAGAGACTTCTAGACTTGTGTATTGATGTATTTGGAATACATTGAACTAGATCGTCGAAAAATACTTTATATTTCATATCAGCTCATTTAAAGTATTTTTACACTACTTTAGATAAAAGTCCTTAATTCTGAGAATATATATATACCCTGCATGTGGGTCACAGTTGTTTTGTTTTGCAAACAGTGAGGTCAATCGACGAAAAACGTGATCCAATATTCTGAGCAAAATGGATGACTGTAATCTCATAGTAGGATTATAATATTCAACATGAAATCCACTTCAAAGATATTCACTTAAATCAATGCATGGAATATTATTCTAAACTGGCCAGTGATCTTCTAAAATGTTTAGAAGATTATTAGAATAAATATTAATGTCAATGCATTTGATGGTTAAGGGTAAATAAGTAATTACCCCATAGTGCTGACTTGTAAATGTTACTAAGCTAAGGGGTTTTTACGAATATCAGAAACTGTGGAGGGACTGTTTATAAATTAAGTAGTGGGAGGGTTTTATATTAATTCCACTAAACCTAGAGGGTTCAATTACAAGTCCTTGGTGGACCAACTTGTAATTATTATTTTAGTTCCTAATTTTATAAGAGTTATAAAGGGATTAGGAAACTAAATTAATTAGCTAGTTTTAGTGGGACCCAAATTAGATCTAATTAGGAATTGGAATTAGGGTTAGGATGGCCTCCCTTATATATATAAGGGAGGGGCGATTTTTAGAGGACCACCCCTCTAAAAATCGTGGCTCCCCTCCTCTCCCTCTCCATCTATTCTAATTACTTCTAAAATACTAAAAACCCTAGCCTCCATTAATACTGAAACTAGGGTTTGGTTTTGAGGAAGAAGGAGAAACAGTTTTGAAGATCCGCTCCGTTGGATTGAAGCAGGAAGAGGAGAACTTCAACATAGTGTCTTCTTCAATCACGCTTCAAAGGTAACAATCCTCCAACCTTCTTAAGATTCCTAACAGCGATTAAGAATTAAAAGGGATTCAAGGAAATAGTTTTAAACTAATTTTAATTCCGCTGCCAGTTTAAATTTTAAAAACCTAGAATCCCTAACACCATCACAGTTGATTTTGACACAGTTAATAGGTGGAGGACTCCAATGAGTTTCATGTTGGATGGTAGTAGGACTGTTATGAGTTTGGACATTATTTTTAATGTACACTTCAAGATCTTTCCACCAGTTAAGGATTTCTTTCATAGTTTTTTATGGATCAAGTTTTTTTCCTTTAAAAACTGTTTTGCATCTTTCTTTCCATATGACCAATGTTGTTATTACAATTAATTGGAACTGATCACTGAGATATTCATCTGAGGAATGATTAGATAGCCAAGTGCATATCCATTCTTAAAGGTTTCTGGGATTATTGTTGAGAACTAGATTACTGCAAGGTCAGGAGAACCAAACAGCTTGGGAAAAGGGGCAATCAAGAACAATGTGCTTTGCTGTTTCAGTTTGGCCCAAGCACATTTCACAGTTGATATTGTCCAAAAGAAGGATTCTGGAGATTCTTTCTTTTGTGGGGAGAAGATCATTGAGACATTCCCATATGAAGTGCTGACTCTTGGGTGGTTTGGGAGCTGCCAGAGTTTTTTTTCCATTGCTTTATACTCGTAATATTGTTTTGTTGATGCAGGTTTTCAGAGTACAAGGCTTTATAGGTGGATTTGACTGTACTAAGAGTTGTTATGATTCTCTTTATGAGTTGTTCACGGGATACTTATTATTTTTCGAGGGAAAGATGGCATGATTTTATCGGAATAGTAAGTTGATCCCCTCGAAGACGAATTCATTACATCCCAGGAAGTTGAAGGAATCAAATCAAATAGATCCATATAAAATCTATATGTCATCCATATCTACATATATATGACTGACTCTATGTAAGAAAAGATTTACTGGATGCAATTTTCTGGAGTTGCAACTATCCATTGCAAAGAATTCAGTTCTTACAGGTAAATGCTCAATACCTAAGTAGGCTTACAAATTTGATCATGATCATATGCGTTTTGGGTGGTCTGATACCTTGCGATTGTGTTTCTCCCCAAAATTTCCCGAGTCTTCTTACATAAAAAGGATTTACTTTAAAATTCCTTGCTTGTTCTAAAACCAACTGATTTGATCAGTTCCCTTCATTGGTATTCTGATTCTGGAGATGGCTTCAGTTGTTTCAGATTCAAAGAGTTGATTAATGAGACTGTTGTTCCATGTTTTTGATTCTTGAATAAGAAGTTCTGCAACCTTGTTGGGAAGGGGATCAAAATCTAACTGAGAGGGAGTAGGAGGGTTATTCATTCCAGGTATCCAGTTATCATCCTAAATGTCAATACTTGTGCCATTTTTTATTTCCCATATATGAAATTTCTTGACCACTTCAAGACCTTTCTGAATACTAGACCAAATCCAAGATCCTTTTTTGTAATTGGAGATATGGAGGGGAATGGAATTTGGGAAGTATTTTCCTTTTAAAACTCTAGCCCATAATTGATCAGGTTCATTAACTAGTCTCCATGAAATTTTGGTTAGGAGAGAGTTATTGAACAACTTGAGGTTTTTTAAACCAAGACCACCATCTTCTTTAGAAATGCACAAATCATTCTATTTTGTCAAGAAGAGACCTTTGTTATCCTCTTTGCCCCACCAAAAGTTTCTTTGGACAATATTTAATTTACAGATGAGATTGTTGGGAAAGGAGAAATTAAAGAGTTGGTAGATAGGGATGGTTTGAAGAACAGAGTGGATTAGATTAGTTCGACCAGCTTGGGAGAGGAATTTTCCTTTCCACTGAAAGAGTTTGGATCTCAAGTTCTCAATAAGAGGTTAAAATGTTTCCAATTTGGATCTTCCAATAAAAAGGGGTGTACCAAGATATTTATCAGAGAGTCGAATTTTTTTCATTTTCAGAATTCTGAGGAGGATTCTACAGTGTCTATTAGGAATATTTTGCTAAAAAAGACACCCGATTTTTGAAAATTAATGGGTTCTCCTGAAGCCTCACAGAATTTTTGGAGAAGATCAAGCAAATTATTTGCTTCTTTGATATTAGCTCTTAGGAACAACAGGTAGTCATCTGCAAATAAAAAGTGAGAAATAAAAGGGGTTGTTCTAGAAACTTTGAAGCCATGAATAAGTTTTTCATCTTCAGCTTGAATGAGCATTCTTGAGAAGGTCTCAATGTACATGATAAAGATATAGGGAGATAAAGGATCTCTTTGTCTGAGGCCTCTTGATGGAATGAAAGCAGGACTAAGGGAACCATTGATAAGGGTAGAGATACTAGTGGTGCTTATATATTGGTGAATAAGTCTGCAAAAGTCATTGGAGAAGCCCATGGCTTTAATGACATCAATTATAAAATTCCATTCTATCCTATAAAAGGCTTTTGAAAGATCAAGTTTCAGACCCATAATTCCTAATTTTCCTTTTTTCCATTTCATTGAATGTATAGATTCATGAGCAATTATGGTATTATTTGAGATTTGCCTATTAGGGACATATGCAGTTTGAAATAGGGATATGAATTTATCAAGAAGGAGCTTTATTCTATTGGCAAGGATCTTGGAGATGATTTTATAGGTGGTGTTGCAGAGGATTATGGGCCTGAAATCAGCTGGTGTATGAGGGCATTTAACTTTGGGAATGAGGGTGAGAAAAGTGTGATTCACTTGTTTGAGAATATATTTTGATTGAAAACATTTCTGAACCATTGCTACAACTTCTTCACCAAGGATACTCTATTGTGATTGGTAGAATCCAGCAGGGTAACCATCAGGGCCTGGAGATTTTCATCAGGGCCTGGAGATTTCCTTGGATTCATTTCAAACACCACATTTTTAATCTCTTCAGTACTTGGTATTGAGAGGAGCTTATTGTTGTCATCATCAGTGATGCACCTTGGCATGAGATCAAGTATGGATTGATTTGGAATTAGAAAAGTAGTAGAGCTCATATTTCAAAAATGATAGTAATGAGAGTTTGAAGTTCCACTCTAGAAGAAGTCCAGTGACTATTGGTGTCCTTCAATGAATCTATTTGATTACTAGCTTTCCTTCTATTGACTAGAGGATGAAAATACTTGGTGTTTCTATCCATGTCATTAATCAAATGGTCTTTAGCTTTTTGTTTCCAGTAGTCACTTTCCACTTGGTGTCAATGCTTAATTTCGTGTTTGATGTCAGCAATGAGATTGAAGTCAGTAGATTGATCTTCAGAAATTTGTAGTTCATTGAGGTTGTTCTTAAGAACATTAATCTTGGTTTGGATGTGATTGTTGGAAACGGTGTATTTTTTATTGGCTCAATTTATGTTTCCAAATGAATGAGAAATTGTATTTCAAGTACATGCACCCTTTAATAGTTTGAATAATTCAAATTGATACCTTTTCAAGGTGTCTAATGAGATGGGCTAACATCCAATGGTTAGTGATACATCTTATGTGATAAAGAGATGTGTACAATTCATCCAACGGTTACTGAAACACATTTATGTGAAAAGTCACGATCAGTAGTGTGACAAACCTCCCCAGAAGAGTCACTAAATGTGTTATGAAAGGGTACTTTGAAAACTATAAAAACCCAAGTAATCCATGGCATTTGCATTCATTCAATCATCTTCATCCTTGTATTATAAGAGTTTTTAGAGAGTTTGATGTGTTTAATTAGAGAGAGAATTCAACACAAAAATTTGGTTCGCTGGTTTTCTGAGTTTGGAGTGCTACTACTACGAGAAAGGTAGGTCATTGTATCATGGGAGATATACGCTTTAAAACCATGAGCACCTATGTGGAGTGAATCTGCCTTAAGGCTAGAGGATCCAATCCTTGCCTCGACCTTTTTTTTTTTGCTTTATTTGATTTATTCTTTGTTCTTGTTATCTTTCTCTTATCTCTATCTTCTCTACTTATGAATGTCTACGAATTGCAGCAACATACACCCCTATTTTCCAACAACCAAAAGTATCTCTATTCTATTTAGAGAGGGCAGCCTTGGTGATCTTAAGTTTATTGGCAAGTTTGTAGGCAGGAGATCCTCTAACTGCAGAGATCTAATTTTTCTCAATGATTTCATTGCATGAGGTATCATTAAGCCAGCATTAAAATAACTTAAAAGGTTTTTTACCACTTAAGGAAGTGGATTCAGTAGGAAGAATGATTGGAGAGTGGTCTGAACAAAATTGGGTGAGGTTGAACAGTTTGCTAGCAGAAAATTTTTCCAACTATTCAGCATTAGCAAGAGCCCTATCAAGTCTGACTTTAACCCTGGCAGCACCATGTCTATTATTTTAACAAGTAAAAGGAGATCCTACAAAGCCTAAATCTGAGAGACCAGCTTCATTTATTATAAAATTGATGAAGGGAAATTCTGAAGTGGAGGCAGAGGATCCACCCTGTTTCTCAAATAGATCCATGGTGATATTGAGATCTCCAATGATCACCCAAGTTTGGTAAACTTCCTGAGTAAGATCTCTAATGAATTTCTACTATTTTTCCCTTTTTTGATAGTATGTGGAGCCATACATGCAAGTAAGGATCCATTCAGGTTTATTAGGACTACTATGGATAAGAATATTGGCCATAGAGTTTGTATTGTGAACAATGTCAAATTAAAAATCCATCCTTCCACACTAGAGCTATTCCTCCAGCTAGACTTATCGAAGAGTAAGACCAGTAGTTTAGGTAGCCAAGAGTGATTAAGAAATTATTCATTTTGATATGACTCAATTTGGTTTCAGTTAGGAAGATGATGTCAGGATTTTGGGACCTAATAAGATCACGAAGGTGGTCACGGGTTGCTTTAGAATTGCAACCTTGACAGTTCCATGCGAGTATCCTCATATTTGTAGTAGTATTAGATAGAAAGATATAAGTAGTAATAAAATTTTAACTGATAGATTTGAATTTAGAGTGATACAAATAAAGACTGACCTGGTGTCCGATTTCTGCACCTTCCATATGCTCAATTGGGCTGATTGCAGTATCCATCTCCTCTTAGGATTGTTCATTAAAAGTTTGATCTCATTAGAGTTTGTCGTATCCTCATCATCCTCAATGATTGGGAGTTTTATGAAATTGAGTTGGTTAACATGTGTTGGTAGTATTGAGTTAGAATCAATGCTTAAAGTCTGCCCAATCCAAAAATTAATCAAAGGATTTTCTTGAGTTTGTTGAGGAGGAATTTCATCAATTTTCACCTCATGCATGATCAATGGAGAGGTAGTAAATAATTTCTGATCCAGATTTTCGAGGGTAAGGTCCTGATGGAGCTGAGTTAGGGGATATGGGCGAATGTCTGAAGAGGAATTTCGATTGACATAAACTGGCCTTTCAACTTGAACGCCAAAATAAGAGAAGGCTTGATTATGAGGATAGATTGGGCTTGGGTTAGGTGGTAGCACTTTTCCAAATGGGAGTAATGAAATGCCTTAAGGAATTTGTATGTGGGTTTTGAAAGGTGTGCCCCTCATTATCAAAACGAAGTCTTTTGCCTTTTCTAGAGGAATCGGGCCCATCATTGGGGTTCATTTCTTCAATATTGGTGGGCTTTTGAGTGAGTACAGTTTCAATTTTCGGATTCATGACTTGGATCAACCCATAAGGGTTGCAGCTGATAATCACTCTCTTCCACTTGTTGGACGTTTGTCGTCGGAGTTGCATGGCGAGGAGATTCCCTTTGGAGATTCAGATTCAGAATTGGAGTTTGGACATGGCTCAGAGGTTGATCAGAGAAGTTAGATTCTTGAGAAATTCCTTGTCTCTCTTGTTTTAGCCGGTTTGCAATGTTCTGACAATTCTCCTCAACATGGTCGAAAACATAACTGTGCTTGCATATTTTGTATGGTTTCTTTTCAAAGTAGAACCCCTCCCAAGTTTTCCCTCTTGAAGCATTAGGAACACAAAGTCCTCTGATGAGAGGAGTATTGAGGTCAATGATGAGCAAAACTTTGACAACTTTTACAACTTTGCCTCTGAAGGGGTTTGCTGAAGGAGGATCAATGAGCAGAATAGTACCAATGTTTTGAACAATGCCATTAATAAATTTGGGGTTCAGAAATTCAAGTTGCAGATTATAAAGATAGACCCTGAAAGATTGTTGATGGAGGGACTTAAGATCAATACGGACCCTTGGGTTCTAATCTTCAGTAACCATGAGATAGCCATCAAGAGACCAGGGTCTCCTGTTGATGACAATCGAGAAGTCTTCTTCCCTAGAGAAGTTGAAAACATAAAGGTTAGGAGCCATCAGTTTGATGCAAATTTCTTTAAAGCCTTTCCAGATTTTCTTTATTTATGATTCACTTCAACTGGGTCATAAGTGATAGGTGCATATATTTTACCAATGACACTGTGAGTCCACTGTTGGGCTCCTAACCTAAGGTCATCTTCAGTAATAAAGGCTCTGGGGATAGAGAAAGAAGGATTGTTAATGGAGGTAGCCTGCATTTTGGAAGAGAGATCTGCAACTTCTTCAGAGGAACTAGAGTTCATTGTTATGGTTTTGTAACAGTAGCATAGTGGGGGTTTAAAAACATGCAACTTTAGGGCAAGTTGGAGGAAGAAAATGATTACGCCGATTTTCCACCAAGACGGAAGAGGACGCTTGGCGAAACTAACTGCCAATCTCATGATTGGTAAGAGCTCAAATGGATAAGTAAAAGGGGCAATAAAACCAAAGGAAAGGTAGGGAAAGACGGAAACTCC
The DNA here is from genome assembly GCA_002174775.1 of Macleaya cordata. Classification (NCBI taxonomy): domain Eukaryota; kingdom Viridiplantae; phylum Streptophyta; class Magnoliopsida; order Ranunculales; family Papaveraceae; genus Macleaya; species Macleaya cordata. Next base: position 9,009 of record MVGT01000532.1, read on the forward strand.
AAAAGATTGTAAGAAGATACTATAGAAGATGTGCAAGAGTATAATTATTGAGGAAGGATACAACAATAAAGAGGAGAAGATTCTACCCAAAAGGGGATACTGCTGTGTCAGAGCAGATGGAGGCTGGAAACCGAAAAACAATGGTTTAAATGGATGGAACAAACGATGCTAGAATAGTGAGGGCACCCTTCACCTTTTTATTTGATGGCTTCTAGTTTAATTATATTATTGAACTACCCGAAGCAGTGCAATCTATTACATATAGTTCTGGTACTAAATAGGTAAAATGAAGTGAAATAATCTGTTTTGTTACAAATTAGTTCTCTGGTAGTTCAATTCGGATTCTTAGGTTGTGAGTTATTAATTCTGTTGTAGTTCTATCAAGTACAACATATCAAGAACTCAAACCTATTATATGCTAATGATTCTAATTTCTAACAGTTTTAATTTTATATAAAATCGGAATCAAGATAATTGGTTCTAATTTTGTTTCGTTCTCAGACCCGATGAATCCTTCGTATTCGTGATTTGCAGAGTCCTTAAAAATAAGGCGATGGATCGTTCAAGCTACACACTAGCTGGTTCTATAAATCAAACTTGTAAACTCTACAAAATCAACAAGTTATTTTGAAAATTTGATAGAAATCTGCGCTAAATTAGTAAAAAGATGAGCTGAAATAATGAAAAATCATTTCCATGAACACATAAATCTCTAGGTTACCCAGGTTATACGATATGTGATCTCACTTTACACCCTAGATAGTATTTTCTAAGACTGTGTTTGGTTGCACTTAAATCCTATGAAATTAAGTTAGTTTTGTAGAAAAATACAAAGTTACGAACGTAATGGCTAGACATTCACAGTCGTATTAATAGTGCCTTTGTTTGACATTCAAGCATCATGCATGTGTCAGGCGGCGCCTTCAGGTTAAGCCAAGGTGCCAATAAAACCCCTTCTCATTAAATTTTTATGCCACCTTAATTTATATATGTCCAACCATTAAGTTCGGCTCTAGCATTAAACTAGTTGGAACCAAAGTCAATTAGCTTGATTCATTTTTAAAGAAAGGAAAGGAAAATTTTATCTTGATTCTACCTCTACATGCATATTGTAGTACCAGTAACGAAATCACTAGGCATCTGATTATCATCTTTTAGAGTTCGCGAATGCGAGTGGATCCCTCCTTTGAACAACTAAATCAGAATCTGTTGTGTGATGGATCCTCCCTTAGTTAACAACCCAGGGCATGCGAGGGACGATGGTGATCTTTAGAGACCACAATGGAGGTGTTTTTGGTTCCATTTTGATGGGTCTTAGCATAACTTCAAATTATGTTGCAGAACTTACAGCTATAATTCTTGGCCATGAGTCGAGCATTCAAAAGGGTTGGCTCAATGTCTGGGTACGCGGTTTCAAACTCTTCTGCTGTAGTCTGTGTCTTTAGCTCTAACAATCCATATCCCATGGAGATTACTGGCTAGGTGGACCAACTTCAAGCACGCTATGCAATCCATATATCTATTATTTTCACGAAAGTTCTTACAAAAGTGAATTTCACAGCAACTCAACTTAAGAGATATTGAACCTGGGTCTAAGCTGTCAACAACAATAGACACTAGCAATTGTGCAATCTGGCACACATTCGATAATGAGGCCAAGAGAAGAACTTTTCTCTGCTACCAACTATGCAAGCTAGAATATGCATTCGCCGCGGATAGTGAGGCCAAGAGAGGAACTTTTCCCCTTTTGGTTCAAGGGAATGTTATGATTCTATATGTCTCGCCATTTTTTGTATACAGTTCAGAGCTTAGTAACCGAAACCTTGGTATAGGGGTGACGCTCCCGCTCTGAAACCTCGCGCTCCCGCTCCAAACTACGCTCCGATACTCCCGCTCCGAAGGTATTTTAGAACTAAGAACATTTTTTAATCGGCCGCTCCGACGCTCCTGCTCCTACTTTCGTTCCCGCGCTCTAGTTACTTAGGTTCAGAGTATAGACTTCTTTACTCTTCAGATTCTTACATGTGAATCCTCAGAGTGCAACCTTAGTTGGGATTCAAGGTACTGCATTGTAATGGGGTTAGATTTGATCCTAATCCATCCAGCTAGTGGATATGGAAGATCAAAACGAGATCCAAAAAATGGGAAAAAAGCAGAACAAAGCTTAAATTTGGGATGAAAGGTACTTGTATATGTTATAAAAGCTTTATTATGTTTTATGAGTTTTGAGGATTAAAGGGTTTAAACCATTGACCCTCTATAAGCTTTTATGTGTGAATGAATTTAATTGGGGTTTTTAATTAACGTCTTTCGTTGAAACTTGGTCTCATGTTTTGGTCTCAAAATCGAAGATCACTCTTTGAAAAATAAAAAAGGAAAACCAATAAGTGCCCTGTTTCCTGTTTTAGTTTTGTTTTTAATACAACTATCTTTTTTATCTGCTACTGTTTACTAGTTTCAGTTCAGTGTTTTAATTTATTTTAGAGATCATTCTTAATATATAATCTGATCTGGTTAACAACAGTATATTTGTTGCGTCTTTCTCATCGGTATGAATAAAAGGTTTAACCAGCATTTCCTTGATTTTCATCACAGTTTTGATATACAGAGAAACC
>MVGT01000532.1:36520-63271 GCA_002174775.1 Macleaya cordata
ACCTCGACATTTTGTGATCAACCCGAAGCTTCTGGGTATCTCACAAAATCAGAAAGGTATACTTGTGTTGTCTTATTTTCAATGTCGAATCTAACGAAGCTTGAGTTTGTTGCTTTAGATATCACTGGAAATAACTATCTTTCCTGGGTCCTGGATATGGAACTCCATCTCGCGTCTAAGCAACTCGGAGATACTATCCGGGAAGGTAATCAGCCGATCACAGAGAGTCGTGCTGCTGCTGCCACTATTTTCATTTGGCACCACATCCATGAGGGACTTAAATCTGAATATTTGACGGTGAAAGATCTGTTAGTCCTCTCGAACTGTTTAAGGATAGATTTGGCCACTTGTCGATGGTCATACATCCTGGTGCTTTGAATGATTGGAGGAATCTGCATTTGCAGAACTTCAAATCAGTAACAGAATATAATTCGGCTTTATTCAGAATAACCTTGCAGCTGAGACTGTGTGGTGATACTGTTACTGATGCGCAGCTGCTGGAGAAAACTTTCAGCACTTTCCATGCCTCTAATGTGCTGTTACAGCAGCAATATAGAGAGCGTAGGTTTCAAAAATATTCTGAATTGATCTCCTGCCTTCTAGTTGCCGAGAAAAATAACCAGTTGTTGTTATTGAACTATGAGGCTCGTCCCACTGGTTCTACGTCTGTACCTGAAGCTTATGCTGCGACTGCTTCAGGACAGGGACATGGAAGACCTGGTTATAAGGGTAGGCACGGTAGACGCTACCGACGGAATAATTCTGGGAAGTGGAATAATCCAAATCATGCTACACAAAATCCCCAGAAGAGGGATACCGCTGATCTCCAAGAGAGGGATAGAAGCGAAACGAAGCAAGAAAAAGGGAGAGGTTGGAATAGACCCCCCTAGAAATGTAACCTGCTATCGTTGTGGCATGAAAGGACACCTGACACGTAATTGTTATACGGCCGAGCACCTAGTCGATTTGTATCAGGCTTCATGTAAAAAAGCCAAAACTGGTGTCGAGACAAATTATATTTGTAATGGTGTTCCCACTGATGATACCCAACTGGAGTTGTCTGATATGTTTCTCGATCTAGAAGGAGAGGATGTAAGCAAACTAATTGGGGATGAGCATGTTCACACCAATTAGAGTTTTGCTATACAATTGGAGAATGAGTTTGTTCATACCAATTGTACTACTTTTCTTGTACTACTTTCCTTATACTACTTTTGTTTATATATAATATAAGCATTTTGTGTATATGCTTATACTTGCTTTATTTTTAAAGGATATGGACTCAAGCAGAGGCATATCCCGAGATATTGGTCCAAGCAGAGACATATCCAAACAAAGTCAATATGGCAAGGATGTTTGTCTAGCAGACAGTGCTACGACCCATACAATCCTCCGTGATAGTAAATTTTTCACGAGCTTGAGTATATTCAAGGCTTGCGTGACTACTATCACTGGTACAACTAGTTTGATTGAGGGCTCTGGTAGAGCTAGTATTATGCTCCCAGGTGGTACAATACTTGATATTGACGATGCTTTGTATTCCTCCAGATCTAGGAGAGATCTGTTAAGTTTTAAAGACATACGTCGTAATGGATACCACCTTGAGATAGTGAATAAGCATGATATGGAATACTTGTGTATTACCTCCACTGTCTCACACCAGAAGCGTATATTAGAGAAGCTCCCAGCTCTCTCCTCTGGTTTGTATCATACGATAATAAGAAGGGTTGAATCTTATGCCGTCTTGAACCAGAAGTTCAATGACCCGAAAGCGTTTATGCTTTGGCATGACCGACTTGGTCACCCAGGTTCTACCATGATGAGTAGAATAATTCAAAACACGCAGGGACATTCATTACAGAACAGGAAGATTCTGATGTCCAAAGATTATGCTTGTGCAGCGTGTTCCCTGGGTAAATTGGTGCTTAAACCATCTTTAACCAAGGTCGTAGTTGAATCCCCAGCTTTTCTGCAACGAATTCAGGGAGATATTTGTGGGCCTATCCATCCCCAATGTGGACCATTCCGATATTTTATGGTCTTGGTGGATGCTTCTGCGAGGTGGTCGCATGTTTGCCTATTATCCACTCGCAATGTTGCCTTTGCACGTTTGCTCGCTCAGATTATACGATTACGTGCACATTTCCCTGAATTCCCCATCAAGTCTATCCGTCTTGATGGAGCTGCCGAGTTTACATCTCGAGCTTTTGACGCTTATTGCCAAGCAGTTGGCATCGACGTAGAGCATCCTGTTGCTCACGTTCATACACAAAATGGTCTAGCAGAATCATTTGTGGAGCGTCTTCAGTTCATTGCTCGGCCTATGATTATGAGAACTAAACTACCTGTTGCAGCCTGGGGACATGCCATTTTATATGCAGCTGCATTGGTTCGGATTCATCCGACTGCATATCATTTGTATTCTCCTATGCAGCTTATTATGGGTCACCAACCAAATATTTCACACTTGCGTATTTTTGGTTGTGCTGTGCAAATTCCTATTGCCCCTACGCGACGCACCAAGTTTGGTCCTCAGTGTCGGCTAGGAATATATGTTGGCTTTGATTCTCCTTCCATTATTCGTTATCTTGAGCCAATGACAGGTGATGGTTTTACTGCCCGTTTTGTGGACTGTCATTTTGATGAGACAGTCTTTTCGTCATTAGGGGGAGACAATCCGTCGTCAGTAGAATGGCGTGATTCGTCGTCAGGAGAACGACATGCGATTTCCTAGATCACACCATCTATGTCTCATCTTGATCTACGTACCAATGCCTGTGACATTGAGGTGCGGAAGATTGTTCATCTTCAGGAAATTGCCAATGAAATGCCTGATGCATTTAATGAAGCAGCTAAAGTAACCAAGTCATATATACCTGTTGCAAATGTTCCAGCTAAACTTGATGTCCCGGAGAGACATGCTGTAAGAGCTGATGTCCTGAGAGGGCATGTGACCCCAGTAGGACAACTTGCAGCAAATGAGTCGTCTAATGCACGCCAAAAGCGTGGGCGACCTCTTGGTTCGAAAGATTTTGTTCCCAGGAAGATGAAATGCCAATCAATAAATGTCAATACTCTCGGAGAGAGTATCATTGAACGATTCACATTCTCTGATGATATGCCTCTTGAAGAAGGCAAATCCCCAGGAGAGGGACCGGTACAATCCCCAGGAGAGGGAAATGAGGAAATCACTATAAATTATGCATGTACCGGAGAAATGTGGAATCGTAATGAAATAATTGTCAACGATATTTTTTCCTTCTCAGTAGCTACTGACATCGTCACAGAGAACGATGACATTGAGCCTCGCTCTATAGAGGAATGTCGACATAGAAATGATTGGGCAAAATGGAGAGAAGCTATCCAAGCAGAGTTGGCTTNGCTTATTATGGGTCACCAACCAAATATTTCACACTTGCGTATTTTTGGTTGTGCTGTGCAAATTCCTATTGCCCCTACGCGACGCACCAAGTTTGGTCCTCAGTGTCGGCTAGGAATATATGTTGGCTTTGATTCTCCTTCCATTATTCGTTATCTTGAGCCAATGACAGGTGATGGTTTTACTGCCCGTTTTGTGGACTGTCATTTTGATGAGACAGTCTTTTCGTCATTAGGGGGAGACAATCCGTCGTCAGTAGAATGGCGTGATTCGTCGTCAGGAGAACGACATGCGATTTCCTAGATCACACCATCTATGTCTCATCTTGATCTACGTACCAATGCCTGTGACATTGAGGTGCGGAAGATTGTTCATCTTCAGGAAATTACAAATGAAATGCCTGATGCATTTAATGATGCAGCTAAAGTAACCAAGTCATATATACCTGTTGCAAATGTTCCAGCTAAACTTGATGTCCCGGAGAGACATGCTGTAAGAGCTGATGTCCTGAGAGGGCATGTGACCCCAGTAGGACAACTTGCAGCAAATGAGTCGTCTAATGCACGCCAAAAGCGTGGGCGACCTCTTGGTTCGAAAGATTTTGTTCCCAGGAAGATGAAATGCCAATCAATAAATGTCAATACTCTCGGAGAGAGTATCATTGAACGATTCACATTCTCTGATGATATGCCTCTTGAAGAAGGCAAATCCCCAGGAGAGGGACCGGTACAATCCCCAGGAGAGGGAAATGAGGAAATCACTATAAATTATGCATGTACCGGAGAAATGTGGAATCGTAATGAAATAATTGTCAACGATATTTTTTCCTTCTCAGTAGCTACTGACATCGTCACAGAGAACGATGACATTGAGCCTCGCTCTATAGAGGAATGTCGACATAGAAATGATTGGGCAAAATGGAGAGAAGCTATCCAAGCAGAGTTGGCTTTTTTTACAAAACGTGAGGTGTTTGGACCGGTTGTACCAACACCCGCGGATGTGAACCCGGTGGGAAACAGTCTTTGCAAGAAAACGCAATGAGAAAAATGAGGTCGTTCGCTATAAGGCGCGACTAGTGGCACAAGGTTTTTCACAGAAACCTGGGATTGATTATGAAGAGACATATTCTCCTGTTATGGATGCAATTACGTTCAGATATCTGATCAGTCTGGTAGTCTCAGAAAGACTCGACATGGATCTGATGAATGTGGTTACTGCGTATCTGTACGAAAAGTTAGATACAGATATTTATATGCGAAACCCGGAAGGGTTATTTTTACCTGAGGGAAAACCACGCCATTTGTATTCACTTCAGCTCAAAAGAGCTTTGTATGGATTGAAACAATCCGGGTGGATGTGGTATAATCGCCTTAGTGAATACTTGATAAAGGAAGGATATGTAAACGATCCCATTTGCCCCTGCGTTTTTATAAAGAAATCAGAATCTAGATTTTCTATCATCGCTGTGTATGTCGATGATATCAACTTAATCGGGACTCCTGAAGAGCTCCGTAATGCTGCTGAATACCTGAAGAAGGAATTCAAGATGACAGATCTCAGAAAAATGAAATTTTATCTCGGCTTGCAGATCGAGCATAACTCAAGTGGAGTTTTAGTCCATCAAACAGCATATACTGAGAAGATCTTGAAGCATTTTAACATGGATAAAGCACATCCTTTGAGTACTTCTATGGTTGTGAGATCTCTTGATATTGAGAAAGACCCATTCCGACCAAAGGAAGAAGATGAAGCACTACTTGGTCCTGAGGTACCATATTTAAGTGCAATCGGCGCATTAATGTACTTGGCCCAATGTACCAGACCAGACATTACATTTGCTGTGAATCTGTTAGCCAGGTTCAGTTCTGCCCCGACAAGGAGACATTGGACAGGTGTCAAGCAGATTCTCCGTTATCTCCGCAGGACTACAGACATAGGATTATTCTACCCAAGAAACCCATCTAATGGCTCTAAGATAATGGGATACACTGATGCCGGATATCTCTCCGATCCCCACAAAGCTATCTCCCAATCTGGTTATGTTTTTACGAATGGAGGTACTGCATTCTCTTGGCGATCTAACAAGCATAGTCTTCCAGCCACTTCTTTGAATCATTCAGAGATTATTGCATTGCATGAATCCAGTCGGGAATGTGTGTGGCTACGATCACTGATTGGACATATTAGAAGCTCTTGCGCTCTACCCTCTGTCACTGATGTTCCAACAGTCATTTTTGAAGACAATGCCGCTTGTATATCACAAGTCAGAGAAGGCTACATCAAAGGTGATAGAACCAAGCATATTTCGCCGAAGTTATTTTATTCTCACCATCTTCAGAAGAACCGTGAGATTGATATCCAGCAGATACAATCATGTGAGAATTTTGCTGATCTATTCACCAAGTCTCTACCAACGGCAATGTTCAGAAAGCTGGTTTATAGTATTGGCATGAGACGGATGTATTATCAAGCGGACTGATTTGAGTGTCTGCTCGGTCAGGGGGAGCATACTAGTGCCTGCATTTGTCTGACTAGACCTTATCGCGCTGTACTCTTTTTCCTTTGACAAGGTTTTGTCCCTCTAGGTTTTCCTTGCCAAAGTTTTTAATGAGGCAGCTTATGCGAGTCAAACACTATTCTAGGTCTTTGTACTCTTTTCCTTAGCTCAAGTTTTTATCCTTTGGGTTTTTCTGGCAAAGTTTTTAACGAGGTAATTATCTTAGAATGGTGGACATCCAAGGGGGAGTGTTATATGATGGTGATATATAAGTGGCTGTCCACATGCCTTATATTGGCATTGGTAAGCCTATGTTATAGACACCTTGTATCCCATGTGTCAATCTCCCCTACTCCCTTTAGTTTCCTCCTTATCCTTTAGTGACTATATATATATATGGTTATGTGAGTATGTTTAGTTACGAAAAAGTTAAGTTGAGATAGTAAGTTGTAAGTTTACAGAGAGATAGTTATGAATATTGTACGAATGTGTTTATACTATCAGTGAATAAGAGATACCCTCTTCCACTTCTCTCGAGATACCTTCTTGTATTTGTATCTTGTGTGCCTTGAAATTATAACAATATATTTATAATAGATATATATATAGGCTGGATATATGGCCGTACTTCTTTTGAGCCGACTCAACATAATTGGCTCGGCTAAAAATAGGTGAAATAGTATACCCATCCTCTCTTCATCATGCACTAGTGGAGAGAAAATATGTTCCCCAAAATTACCCAAACCTTTGAGATCTGAGATCAAGAGCGGATTTGGGATCTCGACGGAGAGGTGGTCGCCGGAGAACTTAAAACGTGCTGGAGATTTAAAGTATTTATTCCCCTCTCTCTCCTCTATTTATTTTGTTTTTTTCCTCTCTGTCGCCGGAGATCTCGACGGAAACCCACTTCTTCTTCTTCAAATTCGCCGGAACCAGATTTCATGACGCGATTTATATGGATTTACTGTGACGAGATTGATCTTTAACACCTTTGAAACTAAGGCTTCAAAAATTCGATGAATTGCTGTCGCCGGTGATATTGTCGCCTCCGGTGTGTTTCCTCTCTCTCACTCTACTAAATAGATCTCTAGAATCCCATCTCTCTCATCTTCTCTTCTTCTTTTTCAAATTTCTTGGATCTTAGAGAGAAACAACTCGGAAGGTATTCTTTTACATTTTTTTCCTTTTAGTTTTCATTTGATTATAGTTCATTACCTATTTTAGAAGTTGCTTTTTTATTTCAAAAAAAAAAAATCAATTTCAGTGAGAGCTTTCAGAGTTTCTCTAATTTCTTCATCACTTACAAAATTTTTTTTTAATGAGTTTCACTGATAATACTTTCAGATTTTGGATTAGTTTTAGGTTGGTTGTTCATAATGTAAATCTTCATCTTCGTTGATTTTTTTTGTGCTTTTTTTTAATATCGGGGTTCTTTCCGATAATATCCAAAAAAAATAAAAAATTAGCAATATATATCTTTTGTGATTGCAGGCCCCAGAAGACTTATGCATGGAGGAGGGGGAGGGGGTGCACTAATCAGAGGCATCAAACTTAAGAAGGCTGTTGGATAATGAAACTTTATCTTTTGTCATTTTTTTTTGGCATTTCAACATCAACTTTTGGATGTACCAAGTAACAACATTGGAGATTGAAATTTTTGGTGTTTTGCAGTTCTCTGTTTGCATTTGAATTTTTATTTTTGAAAGTAACAAAGTAAGGTACCCCTTAATGTTTGTTCGTCGAGAGACGGGATTTTAGTGATCTACTTTCAATAGTGAAAGAGAGGAAACACACAGGAAATGACGAAATCACCGGCGACAGCAGCTCGTCGGATTTTTGAAGCTCTAATTTCAGAGGTGTTTTGTTGTTGAAAGCTTTTAGAAAGAGAAAGATTTTGGGAAAAATGAAAGAGATAGGAAGATAATGAGACGTATTTTCACTGTTTTACCTACTTTTAGCCGAGCCAATAATATTGAGCCGCCACAAAAGAGATATTTATCTTGCCACATGCCATCATATCCACCGTTTAAAAATTAAAAAAAAGGGCCAGGATGGAGAGGTCAAGTTTGGGTGATATAAGCGGGGCTACATATCCGGCCTCAGTCCCTGGAAATCTCCTAGTCTAGATGGCTTTCCCTCTAGTGTTTTTTTGAAAATTGTTGGGACATTATGGGTCCACAGATTATTCAAATGGTTTAGACTTTTTTTAATACTAAGTATCTTCTCAAGGATCTTAATCAGACTTATCACTCTTGTTCCTAAAGTCAATTCTCCTTAGTGCCCTGCTGATTTTAGGCCTATAAGTCTCTGTAACACTACTTATAAGATCAGTTCTAAATTATTAGCTAATCATATGAAGCCTTTTATTGATAAAATTATCTCTCCATTTCAGGCCGCTTTTGTTCCTTCTCGTCATATTACTGATAATGTTGTCATTGCCCATGAAATCATTTAGACGATGAAGAGGAAGAAGGGTAAACATGGTCTTTTAGGTGAAACTTGATATGTCTAAGGCTTTTGATCGCATTGAATGGTCTTTTCTTTTTGCAGTTCTTAGGAGTTTTAGTTATTCTAAGGATTGGTGTCACATCATTCATCAGTGCATCAGTACCCCATCTATCTCTATTTTATTAAATGATGCCTTGTAAACCTTTTACTCTTGAAAGAGGTTTATGGCAAGGTGACCCTTTCTCCCTATCTTTTTATTGTCTGTATCAAGGTCTTTTCGCGACTTTTGCAACATGCTGAGAATCAACAAAAAATCCATGGCATTAAAGTCTTTAGGAGAAGTATCTCTCTTTCACATCTTTTTTTGCTGATGATTGTCTCTTCTTTCTTAAAGCAAACCTCAATGAAGTTAGAAATTTGGTTGATTTGCTAAACTCTTTCAGCCTTGCATCAGGCCAATCCGTTAATTTCTCCAAATCAACAGTGGTTTTCAATCCAAACATTCACAATCGACATTGTCGAATGCTCACTAGAATTCTTCATATTCGTCGGATAGATCTTCGTGATAAGTATTTGGGTGTTCCTCTCTTTCTTCCTAGATAAAAAATTCAAAGTTTTGAACCTTTTATTCATAAATTTGAAACCAAATTTGCATACATAGAAATGAACTTTGTTGTCTCAAGCTGGTAGATCTATCATGGTGAAGTTTGTTCTTAGTTCAAATCCTCCACTTTAGATCTAAGTTTTCTTCCTTTTCTTTAAGCCTGAAAAATAGAAAACCTAGAACTAGAAGAGAGGCTAGGGTTTTCTCCACCAGTTACTAATTAGAACTAGGAGAAGAGAGAGATGGAGAGAGGAGAGAAAGTGGCGGCACACAAAGGGGTGATCTCTTGTGTGTGTCGCCCCTCCTTATATGTATATATAGGGAGGTCTCCACCTCCTTCTAAGAATCCCAGTCTAATTAGGTCTTGGGGCCCCACAACTTTCAGCTAAAAATTTATTTAATATTTAGTCCTTATGTCTCACATAATTAAATACTAAATAAAATAATCACAAATTAGTCCACCACACTTTTGTGACTGAATACTCTGATAGTTGCAGTAATTACAAATAAACCCTTCCTCTATTGTACCTGTATTCAAACCCTCCACTGTAAACTGATATTCATAATAATCCTTAGGTTAGTATTTTACTACCAGTCACATCCTTAAGGATTATTATATCTTGATCCTTGTACCTCAATCTGAACAAGGGAATATCAAACTGAATGTGGATTTCATATTGAACTAAAATATTCTCACTCTGTAATTATGCCCATCTATCTTGTCCAGAATATTGGATCATATTTACGTTTCTGACCTCACTGATTGACAAAATAAAATAGACATAATATACATGCAAGGTATATATTAATTCTCAGAATTAAGGTTTAATGCAACAATGGTCTCCATGGAATTTTAGTTGTTCAGTGATATGAAATAACAAAATTCCATGCTGACCAGTTCGATGTAAACTTGTTACATCAATGCATTGGGCTTAGGAGTCAACACTCCGGGGATGGAGATATATCACACAATTAACCAATGCATTATAGTTTATCGTCAACAGAACCGTGATCTAATAAACTACGAACGAAGTATTAATGAACTATATCTCCCATATACATGCAACTAGTTCATCTACGTAAACTCATTATTATTATCATGCATGCAAAATTAATAAACTATTTATTAACACATAAAATGTCGTTTTAATTGTTTTAGGGCATAAACCCAACAAGGGTTTGAGAGAATAAGATGTTAGAGAGAGAAAATGAGAGAGTGGGATTATTTTTTTAAAAAAAAAAGTTTGTGAAAGTTTTTTTTTAAAAAAAGTTTCTGAGGGAGGTTTAAAAAAATAAATATAATTAGTATTTTATTATTATAGATGAGGGTGACTCATAGTGGGTTCCTAGGATGGCTCAAAGTAGGATTTTAGTAAAACTAGGATGGCTCATAGTGTAGGATGGCTTATACAAAATGCTAGGACTCTCTTTAACATCAGTAATATCTTAATTCAATCTAAGTCAACCTTCCTCTCTAACTAAATATTAAATACCCGACCAACACCCGCCTCAAAAGCAATTGCTAAAAAAATGAAAAAAGTAAAAGAAGAAAAAGAAAAAACAAGCAAAAACAGGGTTTTAAAATGAGTGATGCTAGAAGTACTCCCAGGATGACTCCTAGGATAAGATGGCAAGATCTCCTTGTGTAAAGTTGCTTTTTACTTTTTCAAATTTGAAGTAGATCTTGCCAACTCATCCAGGAGGCATCCTGAGAGTCAACCTGAGAGTACTTCTAGCATTATTTTTTTTAAAATTGAATAACGCTAGAAGTACTTCCAGGATGACTCCCAGGATGAGGTGGCAAGATCTACTTGTATAAAATTACTTTTGACTTTTTGAAGTTTGAAGCAGACCTGGGAGTCATCTTGGGAGTACTTCTAGCATTATTCTTTAAAATTTTATTTTTATGACTTGAAAATGGGACTTTATTTATAGCCGTTTCTCCCAAGTCTCTCTTGGAAATTCAGAACAAATTAAAAAATGGCAGCAATTGTTGGAGCAATTTCACCTCCATTTTCATCGCCACCCATCATCTCAAATTCTAAATCAAACCCTAAAATTAAAACCATTCTCGTCGAAAGAACCCAAACTGCAATTCAATTCTATAACACTCACTCATCACCCTTATCCACAACACTCTTCGCTCCTCGCTTCACACCCACATTTCGGGTCAAGAGATTTCTTTCAACTCATTTGTCTCCAAAAGCTTCTTCTTCTTCTTCAGGTAAGATGAGTTGTTCATTCTCTCTCTTACTCTCATAGTACATTGCTGCTCTATTGATTTCTTTCAACTCATTTGTCTCCAAAAGCTTCTTCTTCTTCAGGTAAGATGAATTGTTCATTCTCTCTCTTACTCTCATAGTACATTGCTGCTCTATTTATCTGTGCTTTTGTTGATTTGAAATTCAAAATGAAGTCCTTTTTGTATATTTCATGGCTTTGCTTACAACTATCATCAGTTCACAACCCTCTCAAATTTTTTGTGGTGGTTTAATTTTGAGCCAATTTTGTGCATTTTGGAGGAAATTCTAGATGACCCACTGTTTGCTGGGAGGATCTTAGTAAGATCCACTTACATTAAGAAAATGAGAACTAACTTTTAGCTGAATTTATCTGAGTCTGAAAGAATTCGACAGCTTGAATTGTTAAGATCATCTCATTTAAAATGTTCTTGTACGTTGCAACTTTAATGGAAGAGCACATTTCATCCTACATTCTAAGATTCATGTTGTCTGATACTGTTGCATCTATGTAAAGTATGTAACATTCTTGGGTAAGGATTATATATTGTCGAAGCGGGCTTTTTGATTTGTAGATGCCCATTGCGTGACACATTCATTTCCAAGTAAAACAGTTGGGTTAAGATTATCATTGTTCAAGAGGTCTTTATTCCATTAATTGATCCCCCTTGTTTGATAAGAGGCATATGTTGATTCTATCTGGTGGAAAAATTATCTGCATCAATCGAACCATATGAAAATTTAAACATGTCTTTTTTTCTATTTATTTGTTTGTTTATTACTTTTTCTGAATTTCATGGATGTAGTTGGAAGTGCAGAATATATTGTTGAGCCTACTACCGATGTGAAGTTCCAGACATCTTTGAATCTACATGGATGCCCAAATTCCTTGGTTTTGCTTGGCACAGGTCAGTTGTCTTTTCCATGCACAATCATATGTAAGATAGCAAGAAATATTTGCGCTGAGCCTACTTAAAACAAGAAAGATGATTCTTTAAACTCCACAGTCCTCCTTGGGAAAGATCGTTATCTATATTCTTCTGCTACCGCAAAACCAAGCATCGTTAATCAAAACACAATTTGTGGTACTATTTATTTCAATCAGTTTATGATGAATTAAAGCTAGAATAAAGAGACCAAGAATTGAATTGGGAAACAAAATAGAGAGTCAAGTTTTGTTAATTAAACTGAAGATAAATGGGCCTGTTGAAGGTGTATGTGCCTAAATCTCAGCTTGAGTACCATGAACAAGCAGTCAACCTCTTGCATAACATGAGGAAATCACAATATTATTCGTCTGTTATGATGCATACTTATAAACAGATGTTATCTTTGGTCATTTCTCTCCCTTGTTCTTGTGCTTCATGATATTATTGCAGGATTCAGGGAGAAGGTTTTCGCGATTATTGGTGTAAAAGTATATGCTGCAGGGTTTTATGCAAACCAATCTGTCATAGACAAACTAAGTTCTTGGAAAGGAAAAACATCTGCTGAGATTCAAGGAGACTCATCCTTGTATGACTCGATTTTTCAAGGTAATAGTAATGTCAATTTTGTTAGAGAAGACGTAAATTCTGTTTGAGGATGCTAATACAAAATTTCTCATGCAAAGCTCCTACGGAGAAATCATTGCAGATAGTTCTGGTGAGAGATGTTGATGGTAAGACCTTCTGGGATGCCTTGGATGAAGCCATCTCTCCGAGAATTAAAGCACCCACCTCTGTTGATGAATCTGCACTTTCCACATTCCGCAGCATTTTTCAAGGACGCCCTCTCAAGAAAGGAACTCTTATATTTTTGACTTGGGTAGATCCATCCAAGATGCTAGTAAGTGGATATAAATCTAAATGGCTATATACATCATTCCGACTTTTGACCTGCATACCATCAACCATAGGTTCTCTATAAATGCTTATACCTAATAAATGTTCATGTAGAACTCAATTTCCTGTGCTTTTTTGTAGTTTCATCTTTGGCATTTGTAATCAGAAGGTTTGATGGGTATTTGCAGGTTTGCATCTCATCTGATGGGGTGCCATCAACCGTGGATGCTACAATTGAATCGATGAATGTCACTTTGGCCCTTTTTGATGTTTTTTTTGGGGACACTCCAGTTTCGCCCTCGCTCAAAACATCGGTTTCCAATGGGTTGGCTGTGGTTCTCAACTAGACTTCGCTGTCGTTTGATTGTTAGTTCTATTTCTCAAGTTGCTGTACATTTCTTGCTCCAACACTTATTCTTTTGACTAGAAGAAAAAAATTCTTCAAGAGGAAAGTTAAATATCCAAACAATTGGCTAGTACTTACACTAAGGCACACAGAATAGAAAAAAAAAAAAATACATATATACATAAAGTACAAAAGGTGGAAAGAAGAACCTAGGTTTTACTTGCATAGGGAAGTATACCAAATTAGAAATGCAAACGCTTTCAGTTTTCTTTTCATTTTCTTATCCAGTGGATGTTGAGCTTTAAGTTTCACCACTTCAACTAATAACTATAACTTTTGGAAATCAAGAATCTTGTACAAGTTTATCTGATTGTATCTGTTCAAGCATCTTGAGAACCTCATCCATTGTTGGTCTCTTGGAAGGATCTGACTCAAGGCACATAAGTGCGATATTGAATACATTCTTAACTTCATCAAGAGGACAGCATCCTAAGTTACTATCAATTGCATGCTCTTCTCTCTCCAAGTCCACAACCGCCTTCACCTGTTACAACATGCAGGTCAACGTTGTCAAAAATTGTCCGTGATATATTCATTTGCAAAAATAAAAGATTAGAAAAGAAAATGGTTGACATACAATGCAAGTATTGTCTCGAATTATCAGATTTCATGTAAGGTTTCTTGTTTTTATGATAACTGAGGGTGCAACTAAAGAATTTAGATTTTCATCTTAGCAGGGAAAACAAGGAAGTTTATCTCATCTGCTGCAGTAAGTGTATGCTATAAAAGGTACATTTTAGTTAGTATGCTTCAGAATATGATAAAAAGCTATGGAATTTATCGTCATATTTTTGAAAACTGATGATGAAAAATAGAAACCTTTAGCTTATGGTTCAATAATCAGAAACAGATCTCATCTAAAAATTCATCCAGGTGACACATACTGATCGCCTCTACTTTCAGCATGAGTTTTAGTTTATGTAAGAATGACACGTTTTCCTGTGTCATTCTGACACAGATACTAGGAGTCTGATAAGACGCCTTCGCGGAGCCTTGAAACACCTTATGAACTGTACACCTATACTAGTAGCCCTTAAATCATTTTTTTTTTCAACGAGGAAAAAAAAATATAGGAACAAGTAAAATCAAACATTTCCATGCATCGCACAAAGGCATCTAAATAACTTGTACCTCTGAAACTTTATCAGCATGCATTTCATCCTGATACTGCATCTGGTATGCAATGCTAGAGTTGATGAAACAAACAGAGTTCATCAAGACAACTACTTAAAAAAATGAAGATTCCATTGATGGATGAACAGATATAAGACTATGATGAAGAACCAAAACTTTCGTTATAGTTTGTTTAATTTTTTTCTTTGAGCTATTTATTTTATATTGTTTAGATGAATTTAATTTATACCATCCAAATACATTTCTTACTGTTTTGTATGTCCAACATGAAATGAAGTACTTCAGAATATCTCTGACTCAATACTGGAACAAATAGGAAGAAAAACTAGAATCTGCAGAAACTTAGTGTAGGAAGTACCCAGGTTACAAGCTTAGTTCCCTCCTCAATGAATGCTTCATCCATCGGTCTTTTCCCAGTTAAAAGCTCAAGTAAAACAACACCGAAGCTATAAACATCCCCTTTTGCTGTTGCTCTTCCAGTATCAAAATATTCTGCAAAGACCACTTTCTTTTAATCAGATTATGCATAAGTACCCAAAAAAAAAGGAATGAAAGAGGAGAAAAATGAATGTTGGTTTTTTTTGAAACTGTACCAGGGGCAAGATAACCAAAAGTTCCAGCAACGAATGTCGAAACATGAGTCTTATCAGGTTCCATTAACGTAGCCAGTCCAAAATCAGAAATTCGAGCTTCCATATTTCGATCCAGTAATATATTGCTTGATTTTATATCTCTATGTATTATGTGCGGAATACAATCATGATGAAGGTATGATATTCCCCGTGCAGCACCTACTGCTATTTTGTATCTTGAAGGCCAATCTAGAGACTTCCTGTCGTTCGATTTTCCTGCATTATAATTTGTTTTCTAAGAGAAGTTTGAGAAGTAGCTATAACAATTCTATGATATGAAGAAACCAGATTATGCGTGATGATATACGAACCACATTAGCCGACCACATCAGGTAATGTGGTTAGCTGTGGTCCATATTTTATTTTTTAATTTTTTTACCAGGCTCTCTGACGAATGCGATTTTGTAGATCCCCACATCTAACATGGGTCAAGCAGACCCCATGTGATTGATAGGGTCTTGAGCGTCAACCACCATCCTTCTGACCGTTTAAAACCATCTAAGTTTCCACCAATCACATGGTGCAGTCTTCTCGACTCACATTAGACGTGGGTCTACAAATTCAAACTCCTCCATGACACTAGTCGATAAAATTATGGACCACAGCTGGCCACACCAACTGATGTAGCATGCACACATCAGCTTCCATGTCATGTGGTCAGCTCATGTGGTCCATATAACATTACTCATTAGATTATACTTTTCAGGGTTGAACTGCATACCATGAAGCAATGCATCCAAACTTCCATTGGGCATAAGATCATATATAAGAAGATTATACTGAGGAGCAGTGTAATATCCATGGAGAGTCACAATATTTCTGTGTTTTATATCTCCCATGGCCTC
This sequence comes from Macleaya cordata, assembly GCA_002174775.1. Taxonomy (NCBI): domain Eukaryota; kingdom Viridiplantae; phylum Streptophyta; class Magnoliopsida; order Ranunculales; family Papaveraceae; genus Macleaya; species Macleaya cordata. The sequence goes on from MVGT01000532.1 coordinate 52,529, forward strand.
CAGCTCTCTTTCAAATCCTCGATCTCTGTCTGCACTTCCTCTGTTTAATCTTTTCACAGCGAATGAGATGGATTCATTTATAGTTAGTCTGTACACTGTTCCGTAGCCTCCAGATCCGATAATATCCTTGTTGGTTAATCTCATTGTCTTCTTCAGGAACACATCAGAGGTGAGATACTGCATAGTTGGAGACCTGAACATTACCATTTTTCCTCCTGTCAAAGCCATTTACTTGTAAGTAGTTCGTAACCCGTGAAAATTTACTACTCCAATCTTCAATAATAGTATTTCCTGATATGGATTAGCAGTAGTACCTGACATACTATCTTGGAAGACTTTGTGTTTTCTTTGCCATCTTCGGTACAAAAGAACTGCCATGATTAGCTTTGATATAATAAACGCGATGCAGCATACTGTTATGTAGAATGCTAAGAGCTGACCGTTTCCCATTTATTTCTACATTGTGAATTAAAATCAGAGTTAAGGAACTTTAGATTAATTTTGCATCGATCGATCGGTTCTGACTGCTAGATCCAACTAAACTAGACAAAATTTTTCAGTTATTATTTACACTCATTGAAATTTATAGAAATACTGAGATTCTGAATTGCTTGACTTATTGCAAGTATGAAATCGAGGTTAATGAATTAAACAAGAACTATCGCGCATTAGTTTCTATTGATGAAATTGAAAAATGAACAGAAATGACAGTATCTTTGATGTATTCTGTAAATATTGAGATTGTTGATGCTCACTATACAATGCAGGGAAGCCATTAAACAAGAAATATTGCTCATTAACTATGTATGCTTTGAAACAGAAGATTTGACAAAAATCAGAGAACCTAGCAGTATTCAACACATATAAAATGCATCGTCAGGATCGATGGATCAATTTTTAATATCGATCCAGCTTTTATGTTGGTGCAGTAATTGAATAACTGAAATGAAAATCAGTAATTGACTAGCAAAAAAGAATTTGCATATGCAAGAGTTAATTCCATGCATTGATGAAAAAAATAAAGGCAAAATATCATCAACCCAAGAAGATTAGCTACTCTAAACCAAAATCTAATCTGAATCTGAGAATTTCTAAGAAACCTCAGAACAAGAAAACCTCGGTATAAGCCATAAACATGAACAACAGCTTAAAAAAATGTGATTTTGTAGTCAACTGTTATTGTGCTTTTAGGTTCAAAAAATAAATAAGCTCTAATCAGAGTAAAAAGAACAAACCCAAATTGTGATTTCTTCTTAGAAGAACTTCATCAGCTTCGAGAATTAGATTACAGATGAAGAATTCGTATTTTATACTTTTAACTGCACAAGTTGGACCAACTAATTGTAAATACGTGTACTTTTTTGACATTTGAGTACACAATCAACACGTGACAAATTAAATTAAAGGTAAAATTTTAAAAATATTAAAAGGACAGAGATGGAAACCGTTGGATCCCATGTCCTCGAGATACGAGTCGTTTCAAATGTCAAACCGATTTGGCTATAGTTATTGATTATGGGACAGAATCTTATTAACGTCAGCTCAACGAAAGCATAATTGTGCCACATCAGCATCATATTTACCCATTAAGATTACGAGAGACACGTGTCGATGATTTATTTGGCTGTGTACAACTACAGCTAATGCTGGCAGTCCAACCATAAAATTGGTGTCAGTGTGAATTCATGTGAAAAGTAGAGATGTTCTTCACCTAACAAAATACTTTTTAACCTTTTTTTGGTGTTGTATGGTATTTTATAAAGGAAATGAGGGTGATTACTTTGGGAAAATAATATGTGCTAATGTGTGCGAAACCAACAGCTTGTCCTTATCTTTTAGAATTAAAGTTCCAACCTAGCATCAATCATTTTACTCTTAGCACGAGTGTTTTTGTTGACGATGGTTGATCTTTTGATGTTAGTAGGTTGGTTCTCCTCTTCATTCTTTCCATCAGTTACTGATGTGTGTTTAATCTTACACCTTTGTTTGTACTTGTAATTGGACAATAATCCTATTTTATATATAAAAAAAATCTTTCAATTTGGGTGCTTACGTCTATTCTGACATATAAAGTTAGGAGGGGTTCTTGTTCTCAGCAGTTATTTTAGCTAAGAAGGATTTTCTACAATTCTTTCATCAGTTATTGTGGTTTTTTTACTTGATTTATATTTGAAGAGGGATCAATTGTCATGGTTAAAATGCTGATGTATTGCCGTGGTCATATGTAGGAACCAAATGGTGATAATCCGATTTTGTAAAGTGATTTTCTCAGTTTGTAGATCATTATATATAAATAAAACAGGAAATTGCCCAAAACCCAATTTTTAGCTGCCAAATATAAAAATTTTACAAACATTTCAATATATCTAAACCCCCATTTTTAAACGTTTCCCTTTATCATTTACATAGTTGAATTTCAAAATAGCTCTTTACTCTATATTGATGTACTTTTAGTTTCGGTTATGCCCTTAGCATCTTTTGTCTATTATTTTAAAGGTGTATAGCTGGAGAAGAGAAATGTTAGTTATTTTTTTAAAACTTTAAAATGTTATCTTTTAAACTAAAAATAATTTTTTTATAAAATTTATATATTTGGAAAGCATTTGTCGAGATCTTCGAGACGAGATCAGTCATCAACAATATCATTTTAAAAATTATTTCTGAAATTTTTGCAACTATATATTTACATGTTATTTTAAGTAACATATTATGAAAAAATTTATATAATTGAAAAAGAATTCTCTACCTTCACTTCTTGTTTTGATGGTCTTTGCTTTTTAACAAATTTTAACAATTTATATATTTAGAAAGTATTTATCAAGATCTTAACTTCTTCTTTCAATGTTACCTAGTTTTGAAGTATGCAAATTCGAACTTGGCCAAAAACCCCTACTTGGAAAACGTTTTAGGATTTAGCCCAACAAACGTTTTCTTTTAGTCTAAGGCCCAAGAGGGTTTCAGTCAGAGGGTTTCAGTGTGTGTAATTTATAGGAAGAGGGTTTCAGTGAAACCATCTCCGAGAGGGTTTCAGTCAGTTATCCTTGGGCCTTAGAATAAAAGAAAACGTTTGTTGGGCTAAATCCTAAAACGTTTTTCAAGTAGGGGTTTTTGGCCAAAATTCCCTAAAAAAAATAGTTAAAATAGTTATTTTGTGTATTACAAAATAAAATAAAATAAAATTTAAGCAAAGTAAGTTTTATTTGATTGGTCTAATTTTGAAGATCTCGATGAATGCTTTTCAAAAATATAATTTTTACAAAATTCTGATTTGTATTTTTAAAGTTATGGTTTTTAAAAAAAAAAAATTTGAAGGAAGTTTTTGTTGCAAACATGCACCAAGAACTAAGGATTCCATTGAGTTAGTTAGAAGGCAAATCTAGGCAACCATTAAGGGCCACTTAAGTTAACGGCTACTTGGTGATGTTAAAGGCTACAAACTGTTAATGGCTATTACAACTCCAAGCACATTCTACCTAATTCTAGTCCAACATTCTAAACATTTAATCTCAATCATTTGGGATCTTATATGGTATAAAATAAACTCTACCATCAGTGGAGAAGTTTTAGAAACAAAAAACTTAATTAAGTGACCCTTATTTGTTGCCTATGCTGCAGATATCAGGAACCTTACAAAATATTTGTATAGCTTTTGGGTAGAGGCGAAGCCAGGATTTTTACTCAGAGGTGGCCAAACCATAAAGTAATTTTTATTTTAGGCGGACAAAAACACCATCCTAGAGCCTAAGTGATTTGGGGCATACATCTCTGATTTGTACGGTCCTCTCAAAAATTATTTGGGTCGTGGAATCACAGTTTTGTCCGCTTGGAAATTTTTCAGTTCCAATAACACCTCCTTGACAAAAATATTAACATTCAAAGCAAAAATATATACAATAAAGCAAAGCACAGATCTATTGGAACAAAGAGCAACCCAAGTTTGTCCTCTCACCAAAAAAAAATATATATATATATATATATCTTATTATTTTGATAAAATGTAGTAACTTCTCCTTTGCAAAGCCGTTCTTCACAGAATTTATATGTTTGAAAAATATTCACAAAAATCTTTAAAATGAGACCACTCACCAATACAAAATTATAAAAAAGGGTCTTAAGTGCATGTGACGCACGTTTGACTTGTTCCGAATGCACTAAATAATATATGGATGAGCCTCGTTGCACCCCACATTTCTCAAAAGACCCCCACTTAAAATAGGGGCCCGGACACAACTTATATATCTCAAATTGCACTCCATTAAATAAAGGGGTTTTGTAAAAAAAGTCCCTGAAAAAAAAGTTATTGTAATTTTAATCCTTATTTTATAAATTTAGTCCCTACTTTTATGACTTTTATGTCCAAAACTAAGGACTAAATTTATAAAAAAGGATTAAAATCACAATGACTTTTTTTTAGGAACTTTTTTTACATTTTCCATTAAATGAAATTATAAAAGACTAAAGTATCCTCAATGATAAGATTAAAGTGGTAAACCTATTTCTCAAAACAACCCCACTTAAATAAGGGGCAAGGACGTTTAAGAACCTTTTAGAAAGCTAATAAATTCAAAGAAACAAAAAAAAAAAAATGAAAAAAAATTAATTGAGTACATTATATTGTTGCAACTTAATCAATTACACACTTTAAAATTAACTTAAATTTCAATGAAGTGTCTTTATTTGAAATAAACTTACTAGTAACTATAATTTTTTTTTTTGCAAGAACCTCCAAAGAGGAGGAGAAATTTTATTTAGAGAGAAAGCAAAACTAAACCTACGGTGGGGTACCGCACAATTCTAAACAAAGATATAAAAAAAAGGCATGCAAGCCTAAAAGTTAGCAAACACTTCAAGCTGCCACAAATATTAGTCGCTGCTTAAGTTAATCGATGCATGGTCTTCATCATTCCATCCCATAATACTTGCATACCTTGCAATCCTTTCTGTATAGAGATCTCCCCATTTCGATGCACTATCCAAACGACATGAATACCACGATTGTATAATAGGTGGAATCGGACAATCGAAAGTTGTAACTACCCGCACAAAATGATTGTTGTTAATAGAACCAATTGCTAATATCTCTGATCGGACAAATTGGGGTGATGTTCGCAATGGTAACAATGTAACACTCATTAGACTGTATATGTGAATCACAGGCATGTTATAACATGATGCTATAACATGGCCTATATCTGGCATGGTCATCCAATACTCACTTGGTGCGTATGTCGACTCAAAATATTGCAGTGACCTATAGATCTCATCAAGCCTATCAGCAAAAAGAAGAGCATATTGAACCATATTAAGATTCATCTCATTTATCAAATCCTGTCTAATTGTTCCCCAATGTTCTTCATCTTGAAACAGAAAATCAGCAACTGTCCTAAAACCACAATTGCCGTCACCCTTCACATTCTTAACCGTTTGAATGAAAGGACCCCAATCTGGAGGAACACAGTCAATAGGTGCATCAGTAGCTTTGTCATTTTGATTCTGTGCATGTTTCTTACATTGTTGGTTTTTTTTCTGACTGATTCTTTCTGACACTTCCCATGTTTCCTAAGCACATGTTCATACTCAGAAGGATTCCGCTTAGTTGACGATTTAAATTTGAATTTTTTTTTTTCTTCGGCTGTTTTTGGACGACCACGAGTCTTCACCTTAGTTTTTGGCTCGGACAACACTGTTAATATAGGATTGGTTACTTCCTTGAGCTTTTTAAGCAAATCTATCTTTTCAGCTGAAGTCGAATTCTTATATGTCTTAATAAAGATTTCAATATCAGGTGTATAGTCAAGATCATCAACTGGAGACATATTTGGTTGATCTGTTAGTGTCTTCCAATGGGGATGGATGCATGACAATGGTATGGGTCGACCTTCACGCATGTATTGTGCAATCTCATGATCACAAGGCAACCCATGTGTACGTCGAAGAGAACACCTACATGCATTAACATCATTCGGACCAATTGGATTGGCAACTTTAGATTCAGAAACTACAATATCAAGTGCAAAATGAGAAACAAACCCCCTTAATTCATTAAACAATGCTGGCATGTGGTTGTGCATCAAAATAGTCAAACTTTTCTCAAGTGATGCTTTTATCTCTACATGTTGCACTACCAACAATCGGTAATAATGTCCCAAGCTGCATCTAAGTTGCTTAGTGAATTTTCCAATGCCTTCTTTAGTACTGCATGTTGACTCTCCACTCTATTTGTTGTACTATTCCCAAAATGGATAACCTGATCTGTCCATGCTTCAACAAAATATTCTTTAAAGTTTGCTAACCAATTGAAATATACGTATTCTAGTGCGGCTGGATACGAATTGAAAGATTTCTCCAAACCTTTTACATTAATCTCATACTCTGCCTCAGTAGAAGAGAATACAATTTCATTAAACTTAGACAAGAATTTCTTAAATACCATACCATCAGAGAACATGTTCTTGCACTTGGCTGTGATATTCTTTGAGATATGAAAGCGACAAAGAAAATTGTGTGTATTAGGAAAGACAACTTTCAAAGAACGCATAAGAGCCAACTCTCTATCTGTCAAGACAACTGAAGGAAAACTACTTGGTTTAAGAACTTGCTTGAGACCCTGTAATGCCCATGTATAATTATCTTCTGTTTCACGTTCTAAATAAATAAACGCAACTGAAAATGTAAGATTGGTAGATGTGATCCCAACAATCTAAAATAGTGGCATCTTGTACTTATTTGTCTTATATGTGCAATCTATCAAGAGAACTGTAGGAAAACAGTGAGCCTACTGTATAGACTTTGGGTGATCCCAAAATAACTCTGTAATTTCATTGTTGCTATTATTCCTGTGACGCTCAACATACTGGAGTGCAGACAAATTTTTAAAAAGTTCTTGAATTATAGTCCTACCAGCCCTTTTCATTACTTTCCCATGATAACGCGCATTGTAGATAGTACTCATTGTAGACACATTTTTCTCATCTCTCTCTTTAAGTATACATAATAGATCTTTCGGCCTCATACCTTTGTGGGACAAGTCTACAATCAATTTTTTTTCTTCATTTGTTAGCCTCCCTGCAAATGAATGCCCTTCAAGTTGCTTTGCAAGTGGATGGTTGTGAAAACCACAAACCACTTTCAAAAATGTGGGTTTTGAAACATTAAAAGAATTTATTTGAGGCTGGTTCATTGATCCAGTACATCTTCAAAGTTTTGTTCCTAAACTAATGAAAAGAAAAAAAATCATAGAGTTACCAAGAAAAGAAGAAAAATAAAGCAAAGTAATATATAATCATTATTGCACCTAAAGTTCAAACCTTATTAGCTCCGTTAGCAATGGTAGTGGTAGAAGAACTATCATATTATTGAGAATCAAACTCCATTCATGCAAAAAACGACAATCATGTTATAAGTTAGAGAGAAATAAGCAAGATAACTATCAAGAAACAAATATGAACTAGAGACAACAATAAAGGATTCTTTTTACTTGAGTTTTTGGGATACAATTACATGTAACAATGGCCTCTATTTATAGCCATATTGGTGGTGGTAGTAGTAGGTGAAATAGTGATAGAATTAGTGGTAGTGGTAATAGCAATAATGATGCTAGTGGTGGAGTGAATGGTGATAATGGTGATAGTGGTCTAGTGGTGGTCATCCACCATGATATACCACAATATCATTTAATTACAACACTCCCCCTTGGATGTCCACCACATTAATATAATTATCTCGTTAAAACCTTACCAGGAAAAACTAATGGGATAAAACCTTGGCGAAGGAAAAAGAGTACAATATCAACTTTATTGTAGTGTTGGACGCGTTATAGTTGCCTCGTTAAAACCTTACTAGGAAAACCCAGTGGGACAAAACTTAAGCGAAGGAAAAAGAGTACAACACACATGAAGTCCAAAGATGCTCCCCCTGATTTGGACTGGAGTGTGAGTATCCAAAATTTGTAAATAAATACTCTTCTTAAGCAATTCTCCCACTCGAAATACAAGATGTACAACTAATTAGTCTGATGATTGAGCCGTCGCATGCCTATCCCATATATCAACTTCTGAAATGTGGACTTGGGTAAAGCCTTGGTGAATAAGTCGGCTAAGTTTTCATTTGACCGAACTTGCTTGACGTCTATCACTTTCCTTCTTTGGAGCTCATGTGCATAAAATAACTTTGTTGGAAGATGCTTGGTTCGATCTCCTTTGATGAATCCTTCTTGTACTTGGGCAATGCATGCTGTATTATCTTCGTAAATTATTGTTGGCTCATTTGTGACTGGGGGTAGTTCACAATTTTCTCGTATATGTTTAATGATTGATCTCAACCACACACTTTCTCTTGTTGCTTCGTGAAGTGCAATTAACTCTGCATGGTTAGAAGAAGTTGCTACAGAACTTTGTTTTGTTGATCGCCAAGATATAGCTGCATTGTTATTAATAAACACATAACCTGTTTGGGAACAACCTTTATGGGGGTCAGAAAGATAACCTGAATCTGCATAACCAACTAGATGGGGGTTGTTAGTAGGATCAGAAGAATAAAATAATCCCATGTCAATTGTTCCACGAAGATATCTCAAGATGTGCTTAACACCATTCCAATGTCTTTGTGTAGGTGCAGAACTATATCTTGATAATAAACTAACAGAAAAAGCAATATCCGGTCTTGTGCATTGTGCTAGATATAAAAGTGCTCCAATGGCACTTAAATATGGCACTTTTAGATCAAGAACTTCTTCATGTTCTTCCATTGGTCGAAATGGATCTTTATCCAAATCTAAACTTCGCACAACCATGGGTGTGCTGAGTGGATGTGCTTTGTCCATTCTAAATCGTTTCAAGATCTTCTCAGTATATCGGGATTGATAAAGAAAAATTCTATTAGAACTTCTTTCTATTTGCAAGCCAAGACAAAGTTTCGTTTTTCCCAAGTCTTTCATTTCAAATTCTTTCTTCAAATAGTTAGCAGTTTTCTCCAATTCTGAAGGAGAACCAATTAGGTTTATATCATCTACATATACTGCTACTATAGCAAATCCTTTTGTAAATTTCTTAATGAAGACACATGGGCAAATTTGATTATTTTTATATCCTTCCTTTGTCAAATATATACTAAGACGGTTATACCACATCCTTCCGGATTGTTTTAATCCATATAATGCTCGTCTTAGTTTTATTGAACACATGCTCTTTGACTTTGTCTCTAGCATTGTATACCCTTCTGGGATTTTCATATAGATGTCAGTATCTAGGTCTCCATATAAATATGCAGTTACAACATCCATAAGTCTCATATCGAGATTTTCAGAAACTGCGAGACTAATTAGATACCTAAAAGTAATGACATCCATAACTGGGGAGTATGTTTCCTCATAGTCAATCCCGGGCCTTTGAGAGAAACCTTGTGCCACAAGTCGGGCTTTGTATCTTTCAACTTCATTTCTCTCATTTCGCTTTCTTACGAACACCCATTTAAAACCAACAGGGTTTATGCCCTTTGGTGTTTCCATTATAGGTCCAAACACACCACGTTTCTCTAGAGATTTTAACTCTGCTTGAATAGCATCTTTCCACATTGGCCAATCTTTTCTTTGTCGACATTCATTTACACTACGTGGTTCATTTTCATCATCATTGTCCTTTGATATCTCAGCAGCTACTGCATAGCTGAATATGTCATCGATGACAAATGCTTTCCTGTCCCATAATTCACTTGAACATGCATGGAAAATCGAGATCTCATTATTTTCAGGTACCTGTGCCACATCAGGGGCAACCATAGGCATTTCAATGAATTCGGGAACTTGTGCATTTTTATTATTTGTTTCTGGAGCTCCAGCCACTATTGGACTTTTATCAGGACAAGATTTTTTACTAGCTCTCTTTTTCCTAGGAGCACTATCTTTGGAACCTATAGGCCTGCCACGCTTTTGTCGCGTGGTAGATTCATTTGCCGCCATTATTAGACTTTGTCCAGTTGGAACATTTATTATGGCTGGTACATTCATAGCTGGCACATGCGCTTTTGTTACCTTTGCTGCATCATTAAATGCATCAGGTAATTGATTTGCAATTTCTTGCAAATGAATCATTCTTCTCATTTCATTTTCACATTGTGAAGTTCTCGGGTCTTGATGAGACAAAGTGGGTGTATTCCATGTTAATTTACACCATTCACGCCGTTCTATAGCAACATTTTCTTTATTAATAAATTGTTGCTTACCTCCCCCTAACGGCGGAAAAATTGTCTCATCAAATTGGCAATCAACAAATCTTGCGGTAAAGACATCCCCTGTCATTGGCTCAAGATATCTTATTATAGATGAGGACTCAAAACCTATGTATATGCCCAAACGTCGTTGAGGACCCATCTTAGATCTTTTCAAAGGTGGAATTGGAACATGTACTGCACAACCAAATTTTCTCAAATGTGATATGTTAGGTTGTCTACCACTAACAAGATGTATAGGTGACAAATGATGGTAACCAGTTGGTCGAAGTCTAACTAGAGATGCAGCATGCAAAATGGCATGTCCCCAAGCATCAAGTGGTAAACTGGATTGCATAAGTAAGGGTCTTGCTATAAGTTGAAGACGTTTGATAAATGACTCGGCTAACTCATTTTGAGTATGCACATGTGGGACAGGGTGTTTAACCTCAATTCCTAAAGATGTACAATAATCATTAAAAACTTGTGAGGTAAATTCAGCAGCATTGTCCAGTCTAATTGACTTTATATGGTTATCTG
>MVGT01000530.1:3670-16360 GCA_002174775.1 Macleaya cordata
GATGGTTAGATCTCGAAAAGTTATTGAATTTTGACTACTCATCCGTGAAAATCCGACGTCGAATGAGGTTGATACGAAGCCTGGAACATAATTTTGACCAAAATCAAGGATACCAACGAATTTTGACTTTCTTGGGTCAATTTAGGTTTAATTCCTTTGAAAATTATTGCTTCATTTACTGTTGAGATATATCATCATTTTATGTTTCTATGCCATTACATGATGATACCCACCATACATCGATCATACATCCAGTATCAATTTTAATGGAAATTATAGCTTGCCTTAATATTAATAAAGAGTAATCAATTATTTCTAAACATCATATAAAACTTCTCAAATAAAATTTATATAACATAAAATTCACATTTTTTTTACAACAAAAACGAAAATTAAGTCTAGATATCAAAAAAAGAAAAATTTACTTGAGATCACCAACCTATTTTTGCAATTAATCCATGGCAAGCAAAGATTCAAGAATCCCTATTTTTCTCCTTTTCAGAATAATTTCTCTTCTAAAAATTGTTGCTCAAAAAAAAAAGAAATTCTCTTGTTTTCTCTAAAATTCTTTTTCTGAAATTTCTTCACTCAATCTCTTATTTTTCTCAAAATTCTCTCTAACAATTCTTCTCTCAAAATTTTCTTCTAAAAAATCATTCTCATCTCAGAATTTTCCTACTTCTCTAAATTTTCTCCTCTCTTAACATAGATCTTAAACCCCTTATTTATACACGATTTTATCCTCAAATTACGGAGTTTAATTGTTGATTAAAATCAACAAATCTAATCTTGGCAGAAATTTTTTACTCTACTTTCGCCGTTCAACGCCGATTTACTTGACCTTCCGCCTACAACGCCGAATTTTTGTTTATGCGTTTCCATTAAAACTTACTGATCTGTTAGAGATCAGTAGGGAAGAAAGAAGAAGAGGGAGAAAAATGGAGAAAAAGAGAGAAAGAGAGAAGAAAAGAGAAATAAAGAGAGAGAAAGAGAGAAAGAAATACAGAGAAAAAAAAGAGAGGAAGAGAGAGAGAAAGAGACATAAAGAGGGATAGAAAGAGAGAGGCGGCCATGCGTAAAAAACGCATGGTCGGCTCTCTCATTTACTTTTTTTTTTAATAAAAAAGTTTACTTTAAATATTTACTTTAAAAAAAAAATAAAGTTTACTTTATAAAAAAAACTTTTACTACCTTTTTTACTAAAAAACTTTTACTTTATATATATTAAAACTTTTACTTTATAAAATTTTATATTAAATTATCTTAATATCTAAAAAAACTTAATTAATAATTTCTTTTTTAAAAAAACGGTAAAACATTTCAGTTATTTTTATATTTAGTTATTATTATTATTATTTAAAGTAAATGGTATTGTAAATTGATCTCAAACTTAGTCCAAATTTAAATTTTGTCTGAGATTCCATTCACATCTTGGATTTCGGTCAAATTGGACTTGAATATTGGTCAATTAAGATAGAGTTTGATTCAAAATTTGCATGTTTTCAGTATACTAAAATTGGATAGTTTTCACATGGGGTGCAAAAATTGGTGTCAAAACATTAACGCGCCGATTGCACTCAAATATGGTACCTCAGGACCAAGTAGTGTTTCATCTTCTTCCTTTGGTGGGAATGGGCCTTTCTCAATATCAAGAGATCTCAAAACCATATGAGTGCTCAATGGATGTGCTTTGTCCATGTTAAAACACTTCAAGATCTTCTCAGTATACGCCATTTGATGGACTAAGACTCCACTTAAGTTATGCTCGATCTGCAAGCCGAGATAAAATTTCATTTTTCCGAGATCTTTCATCTCGAATTCCTTCTTCAGGTATTAAACAGCATTACGGAGCTCTTCAGGAGTCCCGATTAAGTTTATATCATTGACATACACAGCGATGATAGCAAATCTAGATTCTGACTTCTTTATAAAAACGCAGGGGCAAATGGGATCATTTACATATCCTTTCTTTATCAAGTATTCACTAAGGAGATTATACCACATCCGCCCGGATTGCTTCAATCCATACAAAGCTCTTTTGAGCTGAAGTGAATACAAATGGTGGTCTTCCCTCAGATAAAAATAACCCTTCTGGGACTCGCATATAAATATCTGTATCTAACTTTCCGTACAGATACGCAGTGACCACATCCATCAGATGCATGTCGAGTCTTTCTGAGACTACCAGACTGATCAGATATCTGAACGTAATTGCATCCATAACAGGATAATATGTCTCTTCATAATCAATCCCAGGTCTCTGTGAAAAACCTTGTGCCATGAGTCGCGCCTTATAGCGGACGACCTCGTTTTTCTCATTGCGTTTTCTTGCAAAGACCTATTTGTTTCCCACCAGGTTTATATTTGCGGGTGTTGGTACAACTGGTCCAAACACCTCACGCTTTGCAAGGGAAGCCAGCTCTGCTTGGATAGCTTCTCTCCATTTTGCCCAATCAATTCTATGTCGACATTCCTCTATAGAGCGTGGCTCAATATCATCGTTCTCTGTGATGATGTCAGTAGCTACTGAGAAGAAAAAATTATCGTCGACAATTATTTCATTACGATTCCACATTTCTCTGGTACATGCATAATTTATAGAGATTTTCTCATTTTCCTCTCCTGGGGATTGTACCGGTCCCTCTCCTGGGGATTTGCCTTCTTAAAAAGGCATATCTTCAGAGTTAACGCCGATCCCCAGGAGAGGGATAGGGGCAAAACGCATCAGTAACAGTATCACCACACAGTCTCAGCTGCGAGGTTATTCTGAATAAAGCCGAATTATATTCTATTACTAATTTGAAGTCCTGCAACCGCAGGTTCCTCCAATCATTCAAAGCACCAGGATGTATGACCATCGACAAGTAGTCAAATCTATTCTTTAAACAGTTCCAGAGGACTAACAGATCTTTCACCGTCAAATATTCAGATTTAAGTCCCTCATGGATGTAGTGCCGAATGAAAATAGTGGCAGCAGCAGCACGACTCTCTGTGGTCGGCTGATTTCCTTACCGGATAGTATCTCCGAGTTGCTTAGACGCGAGATGGAGTTCTATATCCAGGACCCAGGAAAGATAGTTGTTTCCAGTGATATCTAAAGCAACAAACTCAAGCTTCGTCAGATTCGACATTGAATTGGCATGACCGACTTGGTCACCCAGGTTCTACCATAATGAGTAGAATAATTCAAAACACGAAGGGACGATATCCCGAGATATTGGTCCAAGCAGAGACATATCCAAACAAAGCCAATATGGTGCGGTTGGAATAAACCCCCTAGAGATGTAACCTGCTATCGTTGTGGCATGAAAGGACACCTGGCGCGTAATTGTTATACGACCGAGCACCTAGTCGATTTGTATCAGGCTTCATGTAAGAAAGCCAAAACTGGTGCCGAGATAAATTATATTTGTAATGGTGTTCCCACTGATGATACCCACCTGGAGTTGTCCGATATGTTTCTCGATCTAGAAGGAGAGGATGTATGTAAACTAATTGGGGGGTGAGCATGTTCACACCAATTAGAGTTTTTCCATACAATTGGGGAACGAGTATGTTCATACCAATTGTACTACTTTTCTTGTACTACTTTTCTTGTACTACTTTTGTTTATATATAATATAAGCGTTTTGTGTATATGCTTATCCTTGTTTTATTTTTAAAGGATATGGATAGGTTTCAAAAATATTTTGAATTAATCTCCTGCCTTCTAGTTGCCGAGAAGAATAACGAGTTGTTGTTATTAAACCACGAGGCTCGTCCCACTGGTTCTACGTCTGTACCTGAAGCTTATGCAACGACTACTTCAGGACATAGACGTAGACGACCTGGTTATAAGGGTAGGCGCGGTAGACGCTACCGACGGAATAATTCCAGGAAGTGGAATAATCCAAATCATGCTACACAAAAAAAACCCAGAAGAGGATGTCCCGAGAGGGCATGCGACCCCAGTAGGACAACTTGCAGCAAATGCGTCGTCTAATGCACGCATAGAGAGTCGTGCTGATAACGTGTTATGATTTCTAGGCACACAAGATACAAATACAAGAAGTCGGGAGAAGTGGGTAGAGGATATTTCTTATATCTTAACTTTCTGTTACATAACTACATACAATATCTCATTTCTCTAACATAACCATATACGAAATGTACAAGCTGAATGTATCTGATTCTATACCTCTTACAACTTAACAATATATATAGCAAAGGAAAGAAAGAAAATTAAGGGGTGTAGGCTACACGTAACATGGACGTGGAAGTGATTGAGGTGGCAGCCACACCTCCTGCTTATACAACGCTTGAGTCATAACATTACTTATTATCAAAATATTTTTGGGCAGCAACATGATGATCTCTTTGATGTTGGGCTTATTGATGATCTTGAATTTGAGAATGTTCTATCTGAGGCTAACGTTGTTCATTTGGAGAAGCCTATCACTAGGGATGAGGTGGTCCACACACTATCAACTATTGGCTTTGATAAGGTGCCTGGGCCAAATGGGTTCTCTATGCATTTCTTTAGCGTATAATTGGAGCTGTTCAGAGCTTTTTTAGTCGCTCTAAATTATACAAGAGGTAATTGTCACATTTGTCACTTTGATTCCTAAGAAGTATAATGCTTCTTGTCTGTCTGATTTTAGGTCTATTGCATGTTGCAATGTTCTCTACAAGTGAATTGCAAAGATATTGACTGTGGCTGCAATTTTCGGTGATGACATCGGCTGAGCAAATCGGCTTCTCAGTAGTCATGCTTCTTCCTCGATTCGATCAACAACGAGTGGGGGTGTACTTGTAAGGACACTCCGATCATTAAGTCAGACTAGAGATCAAGATGGATAAGATAAATAAAACTAAGAAGATCATTAAAATGGTTAGAAATAGGAGTATGATAGCCTAAAAACAGTAAGATAGTGATCGAAAAACAAATGAAACAACGCCAATCGATTAGATTATAAAATATAAGATTTAGGTTCATTTTTAAGGTTTTATGGCTCATTTCTACAAGATAACCCCTAATCTCTCTCAAAGAGATTTTGAAAAGCATTTGGTTTTGTTTTGAAAAGCATTTTGAAAACATTTGAAAACATTTTATGCAACTCTCATTTTGCAAATCATTTTTGAATTCATTTCTCCTCTTATATATAGTCCATGTATATAACTCATGCATTGTGGATGGTTTTTAGCAAAGCTTGTTTTATGATACTCATAGGTTTCTTTCCTTGGGATTACACCTTTTCAGCACTTATTGGACCTATTTTGGTTCCATAAGCCTTAAGCCCATGCTTAAGTCTATGTGGAAAAATCTCGGGTGTTATACAAAAAATTAGCCAATTCTAAAACTTGTAACCTCATCATCCATTGAGTGAAATTACTTGTAAAATAAATAGCTCAATCTCCGTTAATTTTCAGTGATTTCCAATCATCGGATGATAGGATTAGAAGTTATAGAATGTGCTAATATTTGAGAGGATGATCAGTATGGTGAGAAGAACATTGTCACCCAATATCATCACTTGGATCTATTAGGGCCCTACTTTGTCAATTGTGTACGGTCTTTGGTAGTCTCGTCGTCGACGAAGAATAGGAGTCGAAGATCAGACACATACACGTGCATTGAATAGGTAAAACTTGGCATATATGGGGGAATGGCTTGACCCATACAGGTGATGGACCAACCAAAACATCACTTAGGTGGCAGAAAAATTAATACTAATTATGTCAAATACTTTGCCCCATATGTGCCAAAATATCAGGATCCACGGACGAAGAATTAGATGCGATATAGGCAAAAAATAAGCTTCAGCAGGTTCCTTCGGTAGCTTCCGACAAAACCAAAGATGGTTCAATTTCTGCCCTGGACCCAGAGCTGCCTTCGGCAGGCTTCCGTGGGTCCTTCAGTGGCTATCAGTAGCTGGCAAAGTAGCTACCAAATAAAGCCCACCGGCAGGAGCTTTTCAGCATTGTTTTGAGGTGGTATTCGGGGAGTTATGGTGGGTGCCTTAGATGGACTTTGGTAGTGGTTGAACGAGCCACCGAAGGCCTAATAAATTTGAAAAATGAGCCGACTATTGTAAAAAAAAAAAAAAGTGTCTGTTGTGGTCGGTGGGTGTACATACATGTGTTCTGGGCAATTTTCTCTATAAATACAAGCCTCTTCTCGCCCAATCCTTTGGTGGTTTTGGCTAAGATTTTGCATACTCTACTTAATTTGAGACCTTTAGAGAGCTTTGGAAGTGTTTGATTTCCATTGGAAAGTGATTCAATACTTATCTTAGATTTAAACCTTGATTCCATGGAAATAGAACTATTTCTTTCACCTATCTTCTAAACAAAAAAAGAGATATCTAATTCTAACTTTTGTGTGAGAAACCAAGGAGTTTAAAGATTGTGAAAGAAACCTTAGGAGATTAAATGAGAACTCCAAATTTATATTATTTGTTTAGATAGTGGTATTTTGAAATGATCCATATGGCATTTGTTA
The DNA here is from genome assembly GCA_002174775.1 of Macleaya cordata. Taxonomy (NCBI): domain Eukaryota; kingdom Viridiplantae; phylum Streptophyta; class Magnoliopsida; order Ranunculales; family Papaveraceae; genus Macleaya; species Macleaya cordata. The sequence continues at coordinate 10,152 of MVGT01000530.1, forward strand.
ATATGCCATGTCATCATAGACGATTCCACCTCATTAAAAAATGCTATGTCATCAAGAGTTTCACTCAAAGGTGCTTATTGCATAGGTACCTTCACTGTATTTCTGTAATATGCACTTGCACATCAACAAGTCTTTCTTCCATGTGCAGTTGCACATCACCAAACACCAACGTGTACCTGTACATTACCACTCCAATATGCACCTTGCACATCACTACCAATGTGTACCTTGCACATCACCAAGCCTCTTTGCGATGTGCACTTGTACATTACTAGGCACCTCCGGGCCTTAGCTTGCCAATGTACACCTTGCACATCACTAGGTACCCCTGGGCCTTAGTTGGTGCCTCGGGCACTCTCTGTTATCTTGAGCGTGAGACTAACTCAACCGTGGAGGAATTAAATGGACATTAGGTTTGGTGACCATAAGCAAACAGAGGTTATTAGTGGTGGATAAGTTGTGTTAAGGTGTATACGATTGTTGGTATGTCACAACAGTTACAATTGGCATAGATTACTACACGAACGTTACAATTAATATACATTACTCCACTACTATTACAATTAGCGTACATTACTCCACGACCGTTACAATGGTGTACATTACTACACCTATTATGCTTAGGGCAAGTGCTATAGATACCTCAAACAAGCAAAAAAAGTATTTTTTCAGGTTTGGGCAAGTATCATGGGCACTAAAAACAACCAAACCCCTCCCTCTGGTCCTAGATTTGGGACCTGGGCAAGGAGTTTCGTAATTAGTTGAAAAACGGATCCTTATTTCCTGAATCTATTAACTACAAAAAGAGAGCTCTAGAATAAGACATAAGGCAAATATTGTGCCGTCCCTTCCTATTTTCCCATGACATTTGCCTTCCCTCAAGCCCTTAAACCCCTACCCCAAACAACCTAAATAAGAGTTTACCATGGCACTTTCCCTTAAAATTGCGTGTAACGACTGCTAATTACGTGTAACAACTGTCATTATGCTCATAATTTTATAATAAGTAACCGTCAAGAACCCTAAGTATAAATAGAGGACCCCTACCTCTCATTTGAACAACAACACTTTAGTGAGTACTTGGGGTTCTTGCAGTCAACCTCTGTCTATTCTTTGCTTCCTTCCCCTAGGCTTCCCTATCTCCTCTTCCACGGCATAACGAACTCCGAACGGTTATCTACTTGATTTAGGCAGAGTCTCGGAGTTACCTTTCTTTCTCAGATCCGAATCTAGTTGGACTCATCCAACTCAATATCTAACTTCTACATCAAGACCTCCTAAAAATCATCATCTACAATTTATTTTTTAATCTCAAGAGCAAAACATCAATACCCTCACCCTACCATATTCAACATTGTAACATCAAGAGCTTGGAGTGAAGAAGAAGAGCAAAGATGAAGATTTTTTCAACAATGGAGCTTGGACCTTAAAGATTAAAGTAAAGAAATCAATGTGCATCAATAGAACCACCAAACTAGTAAGAGTTAATTTGACTCCAATTCCTTGTTTCTTAATTGCCTTGGTGATTTGTGTTTTTGTATAGAACCAAATCACCCATATCTAGGATATATAGGTTGGTAGGTAAGTTGAGTTGATTAGAACTTACACATTATCTTTGTGTAGGATTAGAGTCTTTAGGACCACCACAACTAGCCTTGTGTAGGTTGCAGGTTTTTATGTAGAACTAGGGTTGTATTTTGTAAGGGTTTATGGTTAACTTGAAAAACAAATGAGCTTATACAGTGGATTCCGGGATAACTCAAGAGGAGTTGATTTCCGAAGAGTGGATGTAAGAGGTTGGCCAAAACACTTTAAATTGTATTTTTGTGTCATTTACATTTACATTATGCTTTACACTTGAATCTGCATTGTTCATAATGTTTAACTATGCTTATTAGATAGTAATGATCTCTTTTTTAATCACCATCTAGTTGGGTTATGTTTAGGATTGTTTTAATTTTTTGATTGATTCACTTGCTTAATCTTAAAATTGCTTGAATTATATGAATAACATTTGAATTGATTTTAAATTGACCATTAATTATGTATTGTCCTATTCACCTCCTCTGGGACTTTGGCAAGGTCCCAACTCAAACTTTCAGGATAAACTTCATATGTGCCCCACAGATAATGTATGAATAACGATATATTTTGATCCACTCTGGTGATTGCACTCTCTCTCGCTTCCTCTATATATATGTATATATATATACATTAGGGGAATTTTCATACAAGTCATGTTTACAATGGTTTTAAGTCTACAATGAAATAGTGGTCTGGGCCCACATAGAGATGATCTAAGGATTGATTTAATTTGGTGAGAATAGTTTCCTTATCATTTAGATCACTCTCACTGAAAATAAGTCCATTAAGAGCATCTACAATGATAGTTATTTTTATCAATATTGTCTAAAAACAAATTCGTACTCCGTTGTCTAAAAATGTATATTCATAAAAAGAGAAGAGAGACTTGTGGGTATATAGACAAGAGGTAAAAGATTTGCAAAAATGGCAGAGCGTGTTTGGAATTTCGTCATACCAATGACACATCCCCGACACACAACGGAACAGACTTAAGGATCTTAAGACTTAATATCAATGAATCAACAAGAAAATATAACGACAAAAATAAAACAAGCATCAACTATAATACAAGATATATGTGGTTCACCCTCACGGGCTACATCCACGGCCAAAACGGCACACCAGAGAAACTTTCACTATTATCAAGAGCATATTACAATGCTTTCTATACAATCGACCAAAATAAATATACATCAAGGGCTCTTACAAGACTTACCGAAGGACACCAACGAGAATCTATTAGAGATCGACTCTCTAAACTACTCCCAACAGCATACTCACATCTTTCATGAACCTTGAAAGTCTATCTCCGTGGCTGGCTATAGTAACAGAGGAGAGAACATATGGAGAACATTAAAAACTTGGGTTGGGGCAGGGGCCCCAACTCTCATGAAGAAACCCTCAAACCCTAGATCCTCACAAACTTTTTTCTCTCTCAACATGTTTCTAACACTTTAGATTCCACCCACACAAGAAGACCAAAACCCTAGGCTTACCTCTCCTTGAACTTTAATTAGGAACTCTACCACCTTCACACTAGCACCTCTAGTACGTGTAGCACACCTTTGGGACGACCTAGGAGTTTCAAACCCAAACGGACTCAAACACCACCTAAAACACGTCTACCGCCTCAACACTGCTCAATATGTGGCGGCGCTTTTGAAAGCGCCAAGACACGTTCGAGACCAAAAGTCTCCGCAAACCGCTTTCGAAAGCGTCCACATGCTTTCGAAACCAAACAACATGCTTTCGAAAGCGACTCCCTGCTTTTGAAACCAGAGGCTAATTTAGCCATAAATTCTTACAGAGCGGATTTTGAAATGTCGTTCCAAATTAGGCGAAGTTTGAAACACTGTTTGACATAAAAAAAAAATTTAAAAATTATATTCAAGTGTTGGGCGCCACGGTGCCACCTAAACATTATTATTGTTTATCGGTTTTTTTTTATTTTTTAATATATATTTTTTTTTACAAACACACAACCACTTCAAACAATAAACCGGTGTAAATTCATTTTTACATTTACATCATCTTGTGTAGTTTTAGAAAATTTCTAATACTTTTACACAAATAAGACTGGATGCTCTAAGTAGTAGAACCTATATTAGAAATCAATGATGGGGAATATTAGAAGTCTTCGAATGATTTTCAGTAAGGTTAAATGATATAAATGTGGAGAACATCCTCACTGAAAATAAACCCTTAGATGATCTTCATGTGGGCTCGACAGACTATTGTATTTGGTTAGTATGCATTGTTTAATTTTTAAATTTAGATTAATTTATATATAGTTCTTAATTAATGAATGAATGGCATCGAATTAATCCTTTATAATAACTAAGGTATTTAATTTTAGATTATCCTTAATTATTAAAATTGGAAGACTTCTAATTAATTTTTTTCTTCATTTTTTTTAATTCTTTTGTTTAAATTAATTTATATTCGAAATAATAAATTTCCTCAGTAGATCGTTATTCCAAACTTAAATAAACGCGTGAGAGTGCGTGTATATATATATATATATAATTAATGGGTCAGGTAATATAGCCCCTCTTATATAATCTCTTGATTGTAGGGCCCACATACAATGCATTCATGGGCTGATTTTTGGAGAGCATATTCTCATCACTATGTATTTTATCATATTTAAAAATCAGCTCGTTCTAAAACTTCTAACCCCATCAAATTAGCGTTTAAAAAATTTGTAAATTTTAAACTTTTATTTTGACCGTTGATTTACAGGGGCTGATTTATGAGGTTAAAAGTTTTAGAATTGGCTGATTTCATGTGAGTATGTTCTCCACACCCTGTAGATCAAATTAGCCCCTAAATGCATTTTATGTAAGTCCTACAAGGTGGAGGGATATTGTTGGGCTATATAACCTCACTCATAATTAATTAATTTCCGGTGACATTAAAACTTTGGAATTTGGACCTAGATTATATTATCGATTGATCGATCGATCGATGGCGATCCATCAATATTCACGGGTTTAATTCAATCATCTCGGCATGCATGCATAATATTGCAGTACGTGCGCGCATGAGAACCTAGTTTTCATTAATTAAGCTGCAGATACATACGTACTTATACAGAGAGAGTGTGAGAGTGTGTGATAATTGGGAACTGGCCGGCCTGCACCTAGCTTACACATCGCTCTGCTATTCAGTCATCACTCCTATCTAAATTATTCAAACCCGCTAGCTACCCTGTCTGCAATCACGTGACTACGTTTATGTCTCAGCACGTATTTGAGAGCTTGGTTAATTTGCACTTATATTTTATATTTGATGTATTTTTTTACATTTAATTAATTTGTAAATTAAAAACGTACATAAATATAAGATTGTTATAATTTATGGGCACACAATATATCACAAGAGAGAGAAAGAAGAGAATATCTCTTATTTACTAATAACACATTTGTACAAGATACATATATTTCTCTGTAAACTCAACTCATACAACTTGCTTCTGTACTTATTACTTCCGTAACCTTTTAAATCTCTCTTACTAATTACACTAAGCAAAACACATATATATAACATGAAGAAAAGAGAAGGAGGTAGGCATGCTTCTTCATATGCTTGACACATCAACCAAGATGTGTCAAGTTAATCGGTGGATCAGCCACCTAGGTAATCGGTGGATCAGCCACCTAGGTAATCGGTGGATCAGCCACCTGCCTCATAACACTCCCCCTTGGATGTCCACCATTCTAGATAATTGCCTCATTAAAAACCTTGTCAGGAAAACCCAGAGGGACAAAATCTGAGCTAAGGAAAAGAGTACAAAGACCTAGAAGGGTGCTGGACTCGTATAAGCTGCCTCATTAAAAACATTGGCAAGAAAAACCAGAGGGACAAAACTTTGACAAAAGAAAAAGAGTACATTGCGATAAGGTCCAGTCAGACAAATGCAGGCATCGGAATACTCCCCCTGATAGAGCAGGCACTCAAATCAGTCCACTTGATGATACATCCGTCTCATACCAATACCATAAACCAGTTTTCTGAACATCGCCGTAGGCAGAGACTTGGTGAATAGATCAGCAAAATTCTCACAGGATTGTATCTGTCGGATATCAATCTCACAGTTCTTCTGGAGATGGTGAGAATAAAACAGCTTTGGCGAAATATGCTTGGTTCTATCACCTTTGATGTAGCCTTCTCTGACTTGTGATATGCAAGCAGCATTGTCTTCAAAAATGACTGTTGGAACATCAGTGACAGAGGGTAGAGCACAAGATCTTCTAATATGTCCAATCAGTGATCATAGTCACACACATTTCCGACTAGATTCATGCAATGCAATAATCTCCGAATGATTCGAAGAAGTGGCTAGAAGACTTTGCTTATTGGATTGCCAAGAGAATGCAGTACCACCACTTATAAAAACATAACCAGATTGGGAAATAGCTTTGTGGGGATCGGAGAGATATCCGACATCAGTGTATCCCATTATCTAAGAGCCATTTGATGGGTTTCTCGGATAGAATAATCTCATGTCTGCAGTTCCGCGGAGATATCGGAGAATCTGCTTGACACATGTCCAATGTCTCCTTGTCGGGGCAGAACTGAATCTGGCTAACAGATTCACAGCAAATGCAATGTCTGGTCTGGTA
>MVGT01000530.1:26526-54793 GCA_002174775.1 Macleaya cordata
CAATTTTTTTTTTTTTTTTTTGAGGGATGAGAAAGGACTAATAACCATTTCTCTTTTTTCTCAATTTTTAGAAAACTGAAAGCAATTTTAATGAGGAAAGCATGTAAATTAATACTAATTAATTTAGTAGTAATGCTTGGGGACCTAGACAATTCTAGTCCTATATATATATAGCATCTGCATTCATAGAAAACAGAAATGCTCAAAGGGTTAGTTTTTAATAAAGATATTCTCCTCATCCTATAGTTAATGCTAATAAAAAAAATTTATTGTATTCTCAAATGTTTAATCCTCTAAAAAAAAATTAGTTAAAAATTAATAATAAAATAGATATCGCTCAATCACAGTCAAAATTGAATTAAAATTTTGATTGGATTAGGAGACCTAGAAAAAAAAATTGTATGGTAAAAAATGAAATCTTATTAATAAGAGAAAGCAATGGTACGAAGAGAAAAGTCACTAGAACAACACAAAAAAATAACTCTTACAGATTAACAATATTCACCCAATTACGACAAAGGTCTTGAAGATCAAACCCCCTAAAAAATCTTCTCCTCTTTTGAATTAATGAGCATTTTGGTGAAGATGATCGACATTGCGAGTAGAACATTTTTGTTAAAAAACTACATTTAGATCATCTTCATATGAGCTCCACAGACTAAGATCGGGTCCCTAACTATATACCATTTGTTTATCTATTTCGTTGGTTCTTAACTTTTTTGTTTTTTAACCTTCTTAGGTTAATTATCTAGCTATTATGGTTGGTACCTGTAAGAAACGCATCCACATGACTTTGATTGCCTTTTTCCTATCAAATCTCCTCTACATTTGTCAATGATTCTTCAGTGTGATTATTTATATATTAGTTGCCCACGTCTTAATTTTGAATTTGATACATATATACAATTGGCTATTTAATTTGTTGTTGAATTGATCATATATATATATATATATATAAATTCCTTCTTTTTCAACAAAAAAAATAAAGAAGAAAACTAATACTCCTACGACTTGATTATCTAAATTATTTCAAAATAATTATAATTTTAAATATATAGTTATTTTTTTCTTTTTTGATAAGGACTTATGGAAGTTACAACAAAGGGGGAGATCGATACACAACAAAAGATGAGTGAGAAGCGCAAAAAAATCACTATTACCAGACAAGCTCCATGCATACATTTTTGTACTAATTAATCTTTTATTTTGTATGGATCCAACTGAAATACCATTTTTACATATATTAGGCGTTTTAATATAACGATGCCGTTCGTATAAGCAATATACATGCAGGTATAAATCGTTGCACGCCGCTATTACGTACAAAGAAAAAAATAATAATAATTTTCACAAAAAAAAAAAATTGTTTTCCAATTATTAAAATGGATCTCAATCCGTATATATACAAGTAAGTGATCTCCTAATTAAGGTCTCCTTAATTCCTAGCTTTTTGGTTGGTGGCGTGAAGAATTGATTTAATTTGATATATATTTGACTATGTACATTTGTAAATATATATATAAACGTGGTGGTTGGGCATTGTCAATGACACGTAAAAAGATGGTCGTGCCACGTCATTTCTAACTAGGATGCACAGTCAATAGCACGTCAGAAGATCACATGGCACGCCATTGCCGTTGACAAATATAAGCTATATATATATATATATTTAGGAGCTCATGACCTACATAGCTAGCTAGATAGAAAGAATATTTATTAATTATTAGTTAGTTAAAATTAATTAATTAACTTTAGAAAAAAAATTAAAGCCCGACGCATGCACGAGATTAATGATTTTGATCTGAAAATGCATGTGTTGATGCATGATGTCTTCTTGATCTTCTTCTAGCTAGCTAGCTAGCTAGCTACCTACCTACCTTGGTAGCCACGTTAATTACCTTAATTACTCGATCGATCTTTTTATCTTCTAACTAACTTCATCAATTAACTATATTCTATTAATAAATATTTATCATACATAATTTAATTATAGAGATCTTTCTATATTAAAAAATAAAATAAAATAAATTATTAAAGATCGAATATATATCAAAAGATGATCATCCGTGTGTATACCCAAAAACTAATCATCATTAAGATCATTTTCATATATGCGTGAGCCAGGCCACAGATGATGAGGTTGTCCAAAACAAGAGCTAGATCGAACCCCCTTAGCATTTCTAAATATATATATATATATACAGTTGATATCATAAATGGAGATTCAAAGTACTCTCCGTCATCCCATTGGCTAGCTTTACGCGGTAGCTGTGAACATGTAGAAAGAATTAATGCATTATCCTGGGAATTAATCATGTGCTTAATTTAACTGGCCTAGACATATCCCAGCGTTATTTAAAAAAAATAAAATATATAATCATAAATAATTGATAAATACATATACATATATGTTTTTCAATCAAATATATATATATATACATGCATGTAGGTACGTACGTAAATGCATGGATCGATCCGCCAACAGCTAGCTAGTTAGGGATATAACTAAGAATAGGATGATGAATATATAAGAGGAATTAAAAGGAGATTGATCGATCGATATCGAGATAATTAAAAGGTGATGGGGACTTGCTAACTACCATATATACCTAACTATATATATACCTATTATTCTCCACGCTGATATTATTCATGGCCGGGTACCCCCCACATGCATGCATGCATGTACACAAATTGAAACAGATATATGGATCGATCGATCTATTTAATTACTAAATGCAGTTGATGCATGCATGCATGCATGCATGCATGATGTTGTGTTTCTTAATTATTTCCTTCTTCTTACATACTACTATTACTAGTACGTACTCATCGAGCATGGCCATGTGGCCTTAATAAATAAATAAATAAATATATATAGTACTATTAATTCATTAATAATAATAATTATCCATCTATGTATCTCTGATCAATTAATCGATCACTGCTTAATTCTACTTGATCTCTTTAATTCGATCTTCATTTATTTGTGATATCTCATCTTATCTAATATTCTCATCTTATTATTCCTTTCCTTTTCATCATCATCATCATTTTTCTCATTCTCTCTCTCTCTCTCTAACTAATACTCTCTTTCTCTCTCTTACTTTGTTTTGGTGAATTTATTACGTACATACAGTGATCTGTTCTTCTTCTTCTTCTTCATACCTTTAACTTCTATCTTCTCTCTTTTTGTATCTTTTTTTTTATCAGTAAGATGGAAGCTTCATTGAGAACCTTCAAAGGGTACGTAACATATGGACCCATCGAATTAAGGGGCATGCAGGCGACAACAAACAACTACGAAAAAAAAAAAAAACAAAAACGAAAAAATTAATTAACACCAATAACGTCTTTTTGTATTTATAGTACGTAGTTTGAATTAACTTTGAACAATAGATTATTATAATTAATTACTTGTTTTACTGATTTTGGATGCATTGTACTACTACGTGGTCGATGATCAGTACTATCTCTAATTGTTTGTTAATTTTAAACCACCGCGCGGCCTATTTATTTGTTTGACGATGAAACTTGCGATCGATATAGATCTAGAGAGAGAGAGAGAGAGAGAGAGAGAGAGAGAGAGAGAGAGAGAGCTAGAGATTGTTTATTTGTTATACAACAGTATAGTAGAAAGTAAGTAGGAAAAAGAACCCTTAAAGAAAAATATATGTAAAGAAGTTAGAAAGAAAAAAGAAAAAAAAAATGTAGTGAAAAAATTAATTAAGGAGTGGATATATATTCTTATATCTAGTGATCGTTGCGTGGCCGAATTTGGGTGGGCTTGGGTAAATAAAATTAAATTAGTAGGAGTAATTAATTAATTAATTAGTAGTAACAGGACCGACAATAATTAACATAATTATATATACGTGCCATGTGGCCATGCATTTCATGATACACGACACCACGTACGTACGCAGCCCATAATATTAGCACTAGTACTCATTTCAATTCAGAGATAACCGACCTGCTAGGTTGATCGATGCATATATATATATATATGCTAATTAATTACAATATTAATTATTACTGTACGTATTTGAATCGATGAGAGAGAAAGAGGGTGACTCATGCAATCCCATGTTCTCAACTTTGATTATATAGCTAACAATTTACTTAATTAAGCATATGGTGAGTACGTGTTTCTAGGGTTGCCAATCTAGTTAGGATTCTTAGTTGACTGATATGTTTGTGAGTCTTTGATTCTATTATAAGAAATAAAAATAAAAAAAGCATCTATCAATTAGAATAGTTGACAGTATCTATTGTTGTTAAGAATTTAGATTCAAGTTCAATTCTCATTAATATCGAATTACTAATCTTATTATAAATAGGCTCTCCTAAAAAAAATAAAAAAAAAATTTAATATTTAAGTACGATTTATAATATTGACCAAATTTAAATTTTCTTTTCGATCAAATGTATTAGGGCCCGTTTGGTTCGCGATTAGAAAACTTGTTTTCAAAAACTAATTTACACCTAAATTAACTACATTTTGTATCACATCTAAAACTATTCTTTTCACTTTACTATAAATTTCTAAATGATTTCATTGAAAACAAAGAAAACAATATTTTTTTATTTTGTAAAATCATACATGATTTTATTGGAAATCCTAAAACAGTTTTGGATGTAGTACAAAATGCATATTAGTTTAGATGTAAATTAGTTTTTGAAAACAAGTTTTCCAATCGCAAACCAAACGGGCCCTTAATTTTTCGATATCTTCTAGTACATTTCATCAAAACGATACCATACTTTGAACCATGATAGTGACTCCTTCTGTAGAGATAAGATAGATAGATAGATAGATAGATAGATAGATAAGAGTCAAAAAGCGAAATAAGATCGATCCAGCTAGGTAGCAGTTACTAGAATGAAGGACCGGTTAATTAGTTAGGTCAATAAAGACGATCGATAAATGGATGCACGTGAATGACTAGGTAGCAGCTAGGGTTAATTAGTTAATGCATATATAATCTTTAATTTAACTAATCTAATTTTGATAATAATATTGACTAATGATGAATTAGGGCGGCCACTAAATATATAATAAAATAAAATTAACTACGCTAGTAATAAATCTCGGTAGTTATTGGAAGTTGATGATCAGGTGCGATCTAGCTAGGTCTAGCCATTTTAATTTAATCTTTACATTTTAATTATTAATTATTTATTTATTTATTTATAAATTAATTAAAGGCCGCGCGTCTCATGGTTATATATATATATATATATATATTTATTAGTCTTTCTCTGACTACCTATACTTAATTAACACCCGGCCAGTCAACAACGTCACCACTTCGTGTGTGTGTGTGTGTTACACGTGGAGTTTGACTAAAAGCGTGCCCTTTGATGTTTAGAAAAACAGTAGTCCGTTTCGGATCGACCATTTTATAAAATTCATGCCTGAAGCTTATCTGGCATGGTCGTCGGTTCTACTGCCACATAAGTTGAAAACCCCCTCAAAATCCTTTTGGGAGGGAAAAAGTGGTGGATCCCACCCCTATTACAGAAGCCTCTGGCATGGGTTTTGTAAAACGGTCTATCCAAAAATCATTTCTCTTTAGAATTTTTTTTACTCACCTATGATTCTCATTCAATCATGAAAATTATATGTAGAACCACTTAAATTTAAAGAGAGAATGATTGAGACTAATTTTTCATTCTCTCTAAATTTAAGTAATGACACATCAACAAATGAATTTAGTGGGCGAGTGTAGAAGTGTTCCATTTTTTGATTAACTCTATAAAATGGAAAATTTTACTCACTCCTGACTCATACATGTTCAAGTTATTTGCTGATGTGAAACGACTTAAATTTAGAGAGAGAAGGAGAATTGAAGCCCTACTGATTCTCTCAATAAAATATTTCGGGGATTTAAGAAGAAAAAACCAAAAAATGGGCCTACGTTTAACTTCAATTGATTTTTAAATTTAGCCCAAAAATTATTTACAAACTAAATTTAAAAAACCAAAGTTGACTGGGTGGAAAATTAAATCAAAGCATGAAATTTTTCTTCAAAATCATGTAGTGTTCAGTAACATATCCACACAAGGACCCATTGGCTCACGCACGCGCCCTACTCATTTCTTAGATGGAAAAGGATTACCTATGCTCTCATGTACAGGCTTAGCTAATAGCTATTGAACTGGGCAGTGAGGTTGATTGAAAGATGGGTGGAAGCGAATGATTTTGCCCTAACTTCCATCGATACTCATCTCATCACCATGACTGATGATTGATTTGATTCCACTTTATGAGGATGGATCATTAAAAACTGCTAAAAGTATATGTATATATGATGGACGCGACAGAGAAGCCAAATATGGGCCCCCACATGTTGGAGTTGGACATCCACATTCCAAGCGGAGCAGTTCGTTCAACCACAACCATATGTCGGGGACAAAAATGAAATCATGGTGGAACATTATGTTTGCAAGACCAAACTGATTGCAAAGAAGCTATATATCCAATCCGGCAAGATTTAGGTTACTTACTACCATGCACCCTGAATAGCTAGCTTGCCGCGCGCGCGCCCTCTTGGGATAATGTAGTCACATCACATTTTTGTCCTTTGGCGATGATGAACCTGCCTGCCAGATCAATTGGCAATAGCACAAGAGATCAAGGAAGAAACGCGAAGGATGAATATAGTGTAGTTACATATAAATGGTGGTCGACGAAGAACCTAATTAAGCATGAATTCAAACGTTAAAATTCTTCCAAAAACTTCAAACCAGTTGAAGATGAAGTAGAATGGAAGGAATGCCAGGTTCAAGAAACCTCTCAAAAAGCTGAATAAAAAGCCCATAACTTGACTGAAAGTCAAACCCATAACAACCAAAGTTAGGCCCACAATTTCCAAAACCCAAACGACCTGTTATAAGATAAAACACATGTTATACTGTTGTAACCAAACATTAGCTTAAAAACGAATGCTATTATGTGCACCTGTTCAACAACCTGCTGCTTTAAAAGCTCGAACTGAGACGAGGCAACATAAATATCATATAATAAACTAAGGGTGGACCAAATTCATCCAACACAACCCACTTTACTGGGGTCAACCAGCCATCGGGTTCGGGTGTATTGCACTCAAAAGGATGGTGGAGTTGAGCGTACAACACCTGATGAGTGGATGGATTTATTTTGCACCCACCTTGATGTAATGCAGGATAAGCAGGCCCCAAAGTAGAGAATTTCTTTCGAGTAATCTCAATCATTGCTTCCACCGATTGGATACATCACACCTGTAAAATGGGTGCACATAATAGCACTCCTAAAAAATATAGATGCATCCACTCTCTGACTCCATCAAATCATCTGATTTCGAATTACCACCTAAACAACCTTATGCTTCTGATGGCTATATTTGAACAATTCACACCTGACATTGGCTTCAATGACCGCCAGAAAGGTCCCTTCCCTTTTATATAATTGTATATATAGATATCTGTTAAGAAATGGCGTGCATGCAAAGTGCATTCCGATCTGTTAAGACGACCAAACGAAAGAAAGAAAAACAACCTTCTAGTCCAAAACAGGCTGTTCCACTCACAAGGGTGAATTCTAGGATGGCAGAGAGTTTCGATACACATGAAAGCATAAAATAACAAAGGAAAAATCGGCCTATATATGCACATAGAAAAGCTGGTAAAATACAGATCAAGAAACAGTCCAAGATATCAAGAATCCCATCCCCTATTGGATCAGAAGCAACAACTGCAGGCGTAAAAGGATCAATTCAATTGGGTAGTATACGAAGACTACCATACCTTTTTTCTTATGTTTGACCCTCTAAAGATTTGCTGGGGAAGGCACTTTTAAGACATGAATCAGTTCATGATGGGCTACATTTATCATCAGAAGGTGGGTCTCGCTTTTCTTTTCAACCAACAAGGTTGGCTACACCAGTATTGTCTTGATCGATGGGTTTGAGAAGCCAATTCCTTAGGCTACCATCAGAGTCAGAATCAGAATCCATCTTGGATATATTTAAGACCCTGCGGTGGAAGTCGTAGAGGGTTCTTCGATGGCCAACACTGATATAGGTTATTCCTGCGGTTTCAATCTGCTTGTATAGATGAGCCTGCAAAAATTAGCTCAAAAATAAGAAAACCAAAAAACCATCACTATAATGGTTCTGCTGCTTCTTGAATTTGCGTTGACATCAACAATATGAATAAAATAAATCTGTAAAACCCCACAAGTGACTATTGTTGTGTTTGTCTGTGCCTGTTAGACCCATACACCCTTGTTATATGTAGTGTGATGTATGTCTGGGCCCATATCCAAGTTGATGTCTCATGCACACAGTTTAGAGATCTTTGTTGCTTTTAAGTTAAGTCTCCAAGGATTAAGCAGGTTGAACAGGAGAGAGATGTGGTTTGAGGAGTGATCTTGAAAGAAGCCTCGTAAGATCCAATATCCAGGTTGAGCTTTGGATGTTACTTCAGTCAGGATTGAAGCAAGATGGCAACTTAAGCTTCAATGGCTAAGCTTAAAGCAGCTAGGAACTAATATAATTGGGAGAGGTGAAATAGAAGTCTTAGCTGCTTGAGCTGGGCTTCTCATAATTCATCTTGCCTCGTTTGTTCTCCCTCTTGTATTTTTTTTCTCCACGCTTGATCTTCTTCGCTAATACATATTTGAGATTATCTCTAATTCTAGTTCACCGTGCTTTAAGAGGATTTGGTTCAGTTCTCATATTCCATAACAAACAAGTTTTTCCATGAAGCAAGTTTGCTAATTTTCATTTCCCCATTTTTCTCTCATAATTTATTTCACTAACTCGCTTAGTCTTGTGTTTCCAATAAATGCTCTAAAAAAAGACCATATAGACTCTGCTATCATAACCAGTGGAGAGAGGTCGATACGAAGCTTTGAGGTACTTCTAAGACTTAAGACTTAAGACTTCTCTTGTTTTCTCGTTCAGTAATGGCTTGCATTTCTGGTTATGTTGAACTTTGACTAAATTTTAGGGAAGTAGAATCTTTAGAGGATGAGATGATTTTTGGTCCATGGGTTAGATAATACAGACCGGTCCCTCATCCAATGTAACTGTCACAAAACTCAAGAGGACAGAAACCTGTGAACCAACTTGGAAGTTGGATCATGAGGGATCAACCTGAAGCTTGAGATGTAATGGTTGTCCCAGATACAAAGGATCCATACCTTGTGAACAGGACGGATCAGATTATGAGGATCCAAATCCTCGTCATAGAAGTGATTGCTGTTCAGGATAGATTGCCTTCAGGAGGAGTACCTGTACTTTGGTTCAAGTAAAAGAGCTATTAACTAATACGGTTGGAAGAGATCAAAGCTGAAGTATCACATGCGAGTCGGGAATTGATGATCCTTTTAGCTTAGGCTCTTCTCCGATCTATTCTCCTAGGTTAGTCTTTTACATTAGTTCTTATTTGAGTTAATCTCTTAGATCTCATGCTCAAGGACCTCGGTTATCCATTCTCTTATTTCAAACTACAAGGTTGTGGCAGTTTCATTTATCAGATGATAGAAAAGTAAGCCATTAAAGTGCAAAAGGTGGAGATATGGAATTGCACGCATGGAGACCAAACTCAGTATTGGGAAAAATGGACCTATGAAGATTTGACCATGGAATGCAATATTGCAACCACAACCACTATCCACTAGTTATAGTTTTGTTTCTTTCACAAACACAGAATATGAAGTTGATAATCACCACCTCTTGGTCTAACCTGACTTTCTAAAAAATGCAACAGAAAGCAGCTAGGCTTAGTTGCAAGAACCATCCAGCCAAGGTGTCGCTTCACTTGGTAATAAGTAGAACTCTTGCTACACTGATGAAAAAGGGGACAACAACTAAGACACATATGCGTCTACATATAAGAGGGTTAAAACAGATGCCTATGTAGACCATGCTAACCATTGCCTTTTGGAGGAAGATCAACCATTGCAAAAATACCCAAGAATGTCATAGTAAACGGAAGACCAACATTAGGTGACTTGGGGATCTACAGATCAGTGAAACTCCATACATATTTAACCATTTGAAGCAGAAAAATGAAAAGACAAGCTTCAAAAAGTTTCTAAATATAAGGTTAGCTACCTCATGACATAGGTTAAGTCCTAGACTCCTAGCCAAATGAAGACATGTAGCTTACTCTTAAAATACCGAACTAAAATGGGAATAGCAAAATTTAAAAGAAAATGAGAACTGTTTGAAATTAAGCCACGAGCATGATTGAAGTGAAACAAACAGGCGCAAGGAGAATATATCAGCAAATACCTCGTTGGCTTCATCTAGAGCACTGGTGGATTCATCCAATAAAACCAAATTCGGCTTTGAAAGCAATAGGCGTGCAAATGCAAGGCGTTGCTGCTCACCAAGGGAAAGGACACTAGACCACTCATAAGTAGAATCAAGGCCGTTAAAACGAGATAATACATAACCCAGACGAACATCTTCTAACACCTGGACAAGATCATCTTCTGTGGGCTTAGGCTTTTCAGTTGCATCCTGCAGGTTTGGCACTTGAAATAATGAAGGCAACGAACCTGCAAAATCAAATTTAATTATGAACCTAAAAACTGATGACTTCAAGACAAAAACTTTATTCCATTAACCATCATAGCTCTGAAGATAATAAGCTAGAAAATTTATTCAATCCCTTGGCCACCTTCCCATTGAGAGGTAAATCCACTTGCGTTAACCATTTCACCACAACTAAAGTAGGGTTGACATTTGATGGATGCCCATTGATAACCAAGGTTCAAATTCTCGTTTCAGTTGAATGCCTTGGTTTGTTGAAAAACCGAAACATTCACGAAAAACATTCAGAAAATTTCGAAATACTCCATTTTTGAAATGGTGCATCAAATATTTGATGCTTCACTTTTTACTGTTTTACAACCTATAATAGGTTCAGAACATCAACTTTGAAGTTGTTAAATACCGAAAGACTTTCTCTTTGTATCTTTTATCGAAACATAGATGTGTGAAGGACGGTATGTAGAGTTCCACTCTCATTCCATACCTCAAACCATGTTGATAACATTAATGCCAATAAGACTCATCTATGGTTCGTCAGTTTTCTCTTCTCACACCATCAAGGAATTTAGGACATTCTTATTCAGACAAGCATATGCGATGTAATTGTCTCCACTCTCCAAAGATAAATACTAGAGGTCTATCCTCATCTTTTCCTTTAACTTATCAATTCTTGGACTCATTTTTTTTTTTTCTGAGTATGAAAAGAATATATTGAAAGAGGCAAACATATACAAGGGAAAGAGACAGTTCAGGCCTCTAACTCCGAGTGCCTGAACAACTCTTTCCCAAAAAAAAAAACAAAGTCTTGGAAATGAAACTGCCCAATAAATCCTAGACCCCTCCCCCAATAATACAATAAGCTTTTCACTTTAAGAATGAACACATTAACAGGGGTGATCTTAGAATTAAAAACATCATTCTTGGACTCATTTCTTAAGCCTTCCATAGGTCGGTTCTTACTTCTTATTCTTTCGCTTGTTTTCCCCTGGTTAAGTTTTAATAGCCTACCCTTCTGTTATGACTTATGAGTCATCCTTATAACAGGCTTCTTTGCCGTGATAAGGTAGTGGCCAATTGTTTAACTCTTCTTCCATGAAATTGCTGTAACACCTATTGTTTAATCCATAGATAAGGAAATGGAGCTTATCTTCCTCAGACATGTCAAAAATGTCAAGAATTATTGCTGTTAATTACTTAATTGTTTGGCATACAATGTATTATTAGTTTGCTTTATAATCATTAACTTATTGCGAGCACAGAATTCCTCATACAACTTTGATCTCCCTCTTGAACTTCCCATGTTTTAATGGTTCAAAGGCCTTTCTGGATGTCAACGCTCCTAGGTCAGTATAGCATTGCATCATCAAATAGGTACATTGTTGCCACTTTAACTTTATCGTCTTCGTCCGAGAAATAAATAAATACAGTTATAGTCTTCATCTTGACATGTGCAAACCCAAGATCTTCAATAGGCCCCTATTCAAAAGACGTTATTATAGGATGATCCACGGCATGACTTCACGAATGTGTTGCTCTCCTCACCCATGAAGTTGAAAGTGTTGCAGACTTCGGTTGTTTTATCAAGCAAATTTTTGGAGCACCTATGCTTTGGAATAAACCCATTTGACGTCTGACTTGGAGTCATCCTTGGTGAGATAGGCCACTAATAATAAATGGACACACTTTTTATCCCAATTGGATGGAGCCCTTACCATAAGACATGGGCCTCCGTGAAATTTTGATGCTCCTAGAGGTAACTATCAAGAAATATACAGTTTTTATACCTCCGCATCACATTTATTTTGTATCTTTCTGTTTCAATCCTCTTCAAAAAAGGGGTCTCTCAATGGTTAGTTAAATATGTAATCAGAGTGCAACAAAACAGCAACATAAAGATGCATGTTTGCATCAACAGATATCCTGAAAGTATTTAGCAGTTTAGCACACGAAAGGATAATTTTTCATTATTGATAGATACCCTTCTACAATAAGTAAATTCAATGCACTTGGACCAATATAGGTTTTAAGCTGTTCTTATTTGCTCCACGGGATTCTTCCTATCTTGATCTTGAGAGGTTGCAAACCTGCACCTCCAGTTTTACATGCATAACTTTTTACAAAATGGAAACATTCTAGTCATCCTCATATGATATCCAAGTAAGTACTCTGACTGTAATCAAATACTTTTCTACGAAACCAAGATAAAATATGGAAAGAACAAAAAATTGGCACAACCCTGCAGATGAATTTCCAAATTACAGTTTAACATATTGCTGTTTGTGAACTGTAAATCATAAAATAGAAATGCTTACCAGAGAATTTAGTACTCTCCATGGAAACCGAGCCTTCACTCCATGTAGGATAAAGCAATTGCTGACGAAGTGTACCCAAAACCATATATGGTCTTTGAGGGAGGAAAAATATGCCCCTAGCTCTTTTGCCTTTGTATCTTTCAGCAGATACAGCAACAGAAGCCGTGTCTGGGGAGAGAGCTGGTTGAGGATTTTCTGCGTCTTTTACATAGAATGTAATTTTTCCCTCCCCTGTACTCCAAAGACCAGCCATGGCTCTTAACAACGAAGTCTTCCCACTCCCACTAGGGCCTGTGATCTATTAACATATTTAAGTGAATAACTCTATATCAAAGAGAAATAGAGAATATTATGAATATACCGTGAAAATCACTAACCAGTAAGTGATCCTTCTTGTTGATCTCCAATGATAAATCCCTGATAAGAGTAGTTTTACTTTTTGGTGTTTCTAGAGTCAAACTCTCAACATCCAATAACTTATAACACTTCTCCAAAAGCATACCGTTTGATCGCAATAATGAGGAATTCTGAACATCACTATATACAATGGTGATCTCTTGCATGGGTTCAGAAAGACATTGAGAGTTGTTATCCAGTACATCATCAAACTCACCTGTAAGGGTGGAAGGAGCAAAATCAGTAATCAAAGTAGACAAAATTCAAAGACATCCACCTCCAGTAAAACCTTACATGATATACCCAGTAGAGAATTACAAAAGATAGCTCCCAAGATGGTTAAAACTTAAAAGCTTAATATGATAATATCTATCCTTGTCATTACTTATTCTGTTATTCAACGTGAGAAAAGAAAATTCATCAGGACCGAGTAGAGACAAAAGATCTTAAACAACCTTCAAGTCCTCTTGGCATAACTTGAATATGCATGAACTGAGAAATTACACAACCCCCATCTATCTGAATGGTTGGTTTCAACTAGAGAGAAAGAATGGGTAATAGGAACGGACTTTCTCGACATGGATTTTATAGAACCATATGTTGATGAGTCAAGGCCTACTTTTGGTCAGGATTGTCCCTACCAAAAACAACCCACTAAAACACTTCTATCCCCAGTGAAAGGGATTTATTAGACGATCTTGTTCACTACCAACTGAGTTTACACATGATAAGGCTAGAAAATTCAGAACAGGCTGACCTTTTGCGAGGATAAATTTCGACTTAAAACACCTATAACATCATTTTCGTTTTCAAAAGGTGCTATCAAAATTTACTCCTTTGTTGGTGAGGATGATCTCACTATGGAAATCAATCTCAGGTCATCTTCACCAAAACAAAGTCATTCTAAAACTTCTAAACCTGCCAAATGCTGACATAAAGTTGATTGTGAACTGGGCTCAATAACCTAGCAGTAGATCTGATCAAAAAGAAAAAAATAATGCGGTAAGCAAGCCAATTGAACAAACAAACTGTTAACCAAGCTAACTGAATTGTCAATAAGGTTGTGGACCAAGTATTTCAGTGTAAAAACCTCAACACCCTCTTAAACCAACTGACTCAAATCTAGATTTCTCATGAATTAATCCAAACCGCAGATCAAAAGGCACCCCTAGGCCTCCAAAAAACCCTTTTGCAGTCCCCAGCCTCAGTTTTAACCATCCTATAGTGTCCAACCTCCGGCACAAATTCAGAGAAAATTGAAAGCTAGAGCATTCTCTTTTTTTCTTTTTCTTTTTTATTTTTATTTTGTAAGCCTAGAGAATTCTCTTTGAGTTGTGTTACTATTGATATTAGAACTTGAGACTGAGTCATCAAGGAGTCCACATGGTAAATAGAGTGGTATACCATTTCTAAGATCGCTTAAAAAACTACAGGTTAATCTGCCTAACGAGTTATTCCTTTCTACTTCCATTCCACCAAACTTACTTCTAATTCTAGTTTGATCTGTATTATTTAAGACCACAGAAACTTCTTTTTCTCTTTCAAGATTCAATTTTCATATATCAACGCACAGAATATAAGTTGTAAAAAAGAAATTTGACATGGTCAACTCACAGAATTATAAGTAAACAGGCTCCCAGAACTTTCCCTTGAAAGCTAACACGGATTGCAGCCACCACAAACAAGGACCTCTAGTTCAGTTCTTCGCGTGAAGAGTTTGCTTTTTCTTTGGGGAAGGGCTGAGGGTATTGTAAAGGGTTTTCATTTTGAAGACTTCGTTTTTCGGTGGGATTTGATTGTCGGATCTCTTTAAATTGTAAGGATCCTCAATCATTCCTACTTTGTATATTCCTTTCCTTCTTTTAATATATTCTTTCTAACCTTCAAAAAAAAAATCCATCACTCTTCAAAAGCAATGAGAAAACTTTTTTCTCTCATGAGGGAGAACTCCCAGGTGAAGGTCACTAAGGGGATAGGGCCTAAAAGCTCACATTGGGCAGGATATGAAAATTGTCCATGTGATATATATCATTTCATTATTGTTTATAAGAGAAAATGAAGCTGGAAAACATTAATATTGATGAGGAAAATAAGGAATGTCATACCCAGTCGATCAATGACAGCTGAAAAGGCACTGATGGCCTGAAATTGGTATACAATAAGAGAAAAATCCCCAAGTATATGATTAAAAGCTGATACAGACTGGTTGATGACCCCAAACTCAATTTTCCCTGAGAAATACATGGGAGCTACAACAGCAGCAGGAAGAATCTGAATTAGGTAGCGGTAACCATTGGTAAAGAACTCCAGATTTCGAGAAGAAATCAACAGTTGCTGCAGATAAACAAGAAAAGTGAGAAAAAGAACATAACAAGATAGAATTTATGCATGTCAGAAGGAACTTGTAAAACAACAAAGGCAATAAGTCTAAAACACATCCACATGTAAACTAAAGCAACAGATATATTTAAGGGTAATCGCGGAAAATTTGTTGTAGAAAAACTGAGCATATAATTTAGGGTAAACTGAGTATAACTATTTCTTATAGCTTGAGGGAGGGGGAAAAATTTCCTGTCTCTTAATGGAGATGATATTTTAAAGATTTTCTTATCAGGGAAACATGATAATTAAGAACCTTGATCTACTTGTTCCACTTCCGTACTGTCTTACTCATACACATTTGATGTTTTGGAAGCGTGAGAAACATTCATATCCAGCTCATATGAACCAATACTACTAAAACTCTACAACCATGACAAATGGAACCACATTGCATGCTACAAAGGATGCTACAAAGGCAACCACAGTTTACATTTTTTAAGAAATTTATTTCAAAAAGTATTCTCATGTTAGTGGTGGCAGAACACATCAAGAAATTGACTAAATCCTTGCTGGCTATACCAACAGCTGTTAGCTTGTTAGTTGCTTTGATAATTCAACCATCTCTTCCAAATAATGCATAGCCACAAAACTTGTACAAATTGTTCATGGTGACTAAGAATGATGTACAAGGAACTCAGGATTTTAAGAAATTTCTGGAGAGGAACTTGTAATGAAGAATATTCGTTATGTATGAAAATAGCTCGGTCAAATAAAGGCATGTCTATCTCAACAACAAAGTATATTTTAGATCTAATCAAGGATAAGGTTGGTAGTTAATCCACAAATACTCCAGACTTACTGGTAAACAAAGAAATCATCTTCTATGTTGTTAGTGAGGGTGAGTAAATTATTGCATTCATCCAAGACTACTTATTAAGAAGCTGTCGAGACTCCAGAGAATATTGTAATACTTGCAGGCTACTTGCAGGCTACTCACAGGTAGGTGTATTCTTTTCTAGTCATGGTTATCTTTGGAAAGAATGATACATGGTCATTCTTTTCTACCCTGGGTTGTCATACACTCCACAGTAACCTGGAGAAGCCAGAAGTAAAATATGACAGCTAAATCTAGTGATGAGGACAACAGCACATGGGTTAGCAGAATTATTGTGGTGACACTCATGCAGCTTAGGATCACAATTGATGTCCCCATGAAGTTGTTCATGGATAAGAAAGTTAGTATTAGTATATCACAACATCCAATCCAACATGATTGCACTAGGCACCTTGAGGTTGATATGCACTTCATCCAAGAGAAACTCATATCATTTCCATGCAATATCATAGATTACCTGTATCAGCATATAACGTAATGCTAATAAACCCATTTCAACACTCTTCACTCTTTTTTTTTTCTTTTTTAAAAGATTTGATGGCTTTTGATGTGTTTTTGCTTCTTATTAAAGTTAGAAGAAAAAAAGATTTATAATGTTTCCTTCAGTACCAAGACATAACATCAATTCCACACTGGTCAAAATATTTTCACAAAATCTTTCCATTTCCAAGCCAACTAAAATGGATATTGAAATCGAAATCTAATACCTTTGATACCTGATAAAACTTAATGAGCAATATGACCCGTTTAGCAAAGACACTGGCCCAAGATAGCTGGTAAGGCAGCAATAATGATGGGGTTTGGGGTTCATTTAGCCATATGATTTAGTAATGCCACTTTTATTTCTCTAGTGTCGAGTGTCATATTTTTATTTCTCTAGGTCAAATCTATCAATGGATACGAACCGATGATTAAGTGCATCTGTACATCTGTTATTATAGTAATATCTATTTACGATGAAGCTATATCTTTTCCGAGGGTTGTTCTTCAAACTATTCTCTAGATCGCCCTGTAAGAATGATCTTCGACCCAGTAAATGCTCTCTACCAAGAAACAACTTTAACAAATGACAATAAGAATAATCGTGCAACTGGTACCACAAAATATTGGTCTTTGCCTGCATGCAAAATGCAAACAGCATGAAAGAAAAACAAAAACAGAACAGAGTATCAATAAAGTTTCAGTGTTGCACAACGAAAAGAAAAAAAAAAAGAAAGAAAAAGATTTTTTCATTTTGTTGATATAAAGAAGAAAAAGAAATTCATACACTCAAGTTTTCAAAAGCACTTCTGAATCGCTGCAGTAGAAGTTGAATTTCATTTTCCTCGCCGCCATAAAAAGCAATTGACTCAGCATTTTCTCGAACACGTACAAGTCCATACCGGAAATCTGCTTCTTTTTTCTCTTGCAGAAAATTCAAGTTTACAAGTCCCTACAGGAAATTAGAAACAAGATGGTTTCGTTAATTAGTGCGGATAAAAGGTTAACAATAACAAAAACTCAACTATAAATTAGAACTTGGAATCTCTAATTTAGGTGTAAAATCTGGTTTCAGCTGAATGTTTCGGTCAGTTGAAAAACAGAGACATTTTGAAAAATTCCAAACCAAGACATGAACAGTATCAATATATATCAATTGAAATTGAGACAACCAACAGAAAAACCATCATAAAATTTGAACCACGACTACAACTCTAAAAGATAGCAAACCTACCCTGCCAAGAAATACGCTGATTGTTGTTCCTCCAAGTGAGTATACAAGAAGTACAACAAAAAGTGGTGGATAGATACCATAAAGGATGTTACTAAATGATACCAAATCTACCGCAGCATTGAAGAGTGTCAAAGAAAATGAAAGTGCTGTTCCGGTAAAAGAACTAAGATCATCTACAATCCGCTGGTCTGGATTATCAATTATTGATTGGGATTGAATCTTGTAGAACGTCTGATTCTTAAGATAGCGTTCCATGTAATAGCTTGTCATCCAAGATCTCCATCTCAAAGCAAGCATTTCTTTAGCATAATCTCTCAAAACAAATACCTGTAGAAAAAATATTAAAATAAATATATAAAAGAGGAACAATACAAAGATACTAAATACACTTGATGATACAGTGTTACAATAACCATACTAATGCTACATCCCAAGAGACCCCAAAGGCAACTAGATAATCAAAGGAAGAAAAGGTAAAAAGGTTTATAACAGTATAATATACATCATTAGGAACCATTCAGACGTCAACGAGTGCCCACTTAGAGCCAATTCTGGGGCACATCATTGTGCCATTCATGGAAAAATATCTCCTTTTTCAAAGAAATTGAAAACATTGGTGTTAGGATGACAATACTTATGTGGGTGAGAAAATTATATTTTAACCATGAGTACTCAGATCCATCTACAAACAATCTTTTAGGCTTTTAGCATCAAAATACATCATACACAAGGTTCCCAGTTCGACATTATACATAGCACCAGTGAGAACAAGAGCTGCAATCTTACATAACATACAATTTGCGAAAGAAAATTTGTTGAAGTGTGAATCTCTCTCTTTGATGTGAAGCACTTAGAACACCCACGTAAGATTAAGAGTTGCATTTTTACAAACTCATACGGGAGTATCTTCTTCCTAAGGTGCCCCATGTTAGGACCTATTCTCCTTATTCGACTCTAGTTCTATTACTTCCTTATTTCTTTTATTGCTGGTTATCTTCTTGATCTCTTACGTATCACAAACATACCAAATGTCGAAGTGCTTCGATGTAAAGCGCTTACGGAGTTCCCCAATTGAAAACCTACACCGAGTAACGAAAATTGTACCATCATAGGTTGACATCATAAAAAGAGTGCTTAATTTGGGGGTTCATTTAGATCCAGTATTAGCATTTTTGTCCCCCTGCAACAGAATAATCCTCTTGGAACTTTTACTTAGTTGACTTACTCTTATAGTGGAATCACTTCTTCCCATCCTTACACTTTATGTATTTGTTTCTTACAGTTGCTTACTCGCTTGGTGTTTCAGAGATGAACAGAAAAGATTTTTTCGCATTATGATGTTTCATTGCGGTTCAAATCTGATGGCTTCTCAAGATCCCAAGTGAAATCACTAGTAAGTCGTAAGACTATTTATAATCATAAAATTATTAAAATTGACATATAATAATTAGTCCATTAGACAAATATAGACATTTGGCAAAAGAAAAAGTGTTGACTGTTGAGTGTGGGATAAAATTGCCAAAAAAGCATAGACATTTGGCGAAATTATGGTCAATGAATACGAAATGTTCTTTGTTTTTCAAAATGGCTGGTGGAACAATACCTAAATAAAGTGCAGCAATGTGCTCACCGGAATTCCTCCAGCAAAGGCCCCCAAATAGTACATAAGTTGCTTTGTGAATTGTTCTTGATCCTTATCTAAAAAAGGGTTGGAGTGAAAATAAAAATAAAAAAACATTGCAATTCAATTAGTGAAACAAGAACACTTTTGATGATATTGATTTGAAACAATTCATTCGAATTGCGCGTGTAAAAGGGAAGTTGCATCAAAACTCTCTATGTAAAATGACCAAAAGAAAGGAAAGACAAGATCCCAAAGGAAGAAGAATTCTTGGACATACTAGCGAGGGCGTTGTAAAAGTCTCGGCCGAGGAAATTGAAACCGACACTAATTCCAGTGGTACCCAATGTGAGAGCAAACACAGCAGCAAGGCGTAATCTGGCTTCCCTTTTATCCTCTGAGAACCAATATGGAGATGCTACCTTCCAAAATCTTCTAAAAATCGTTGGTAGATCAGGGCCCTTTCTTTGTACATCTTCCTGAAGTGAAAAAACAAAACCAAAAAGACAAGATAAGTAAGATTCATGCTGAACAACACTGAAAAAACCCACTACTAGAGAGAGAGAGTTGGTAGACCAGGTCCCTTTCTTTGTACATCTTCCTGAAGTAAAACCCAAAAACAAAAAGAGAAGAAAAGAAAGATTGAACCAAGTAAGTAACACTGGAAACACGTTACTAGAGAGAGAGAGAGAGAGAGAGAGAGAGAGAGAGAGAGAGTGAGAGTTACCTTATCTTGTTGTGGTGTGGAAGACTGTAAATCTCCATTGGAAGTGATGTTTGAATTCTGAGGTGGTGGTGGTGGGGAGGAGGAGGAGAATCTGAAGAGATTGGATCTCCTTCGATTAATGGGCTTGGCCATAGTGGGTAAGAAACGAGGGAATACAATGGTGGAAAGAAAGGCCGAGCGACATTTAATAAGAGACGACGATGAT
The DNA here is from genome assembly GCA_002174775.1 of Macleaya cordata. NCBI lineage: Eukaryota > Viridiplantae > Streptophyta > Magnoliopsida > Ranunculales > Papaveraceae > Macleaya > Macleaya cordata. The sequence goes on from MVGT01000530.1 coordinate 47,266, forward strand.
GATGATGATGATGATGATGATGATGATGATGAAGTGGAGGAGGAAGAGGGGTTGGAGAAATGTAGATGTTGTTGGTGTTGTTGTTGTTGTTGGGCATAAACGGAGATAGGTAGAGAGAGAATCATTTTTAATTTCTTCTCTTCTCTTCTCCCGATAATAAGGTAGTCTAGAGAGAGAAAGAGAGAGAGACTTATTATGTGCCTCAATCTCTGCTCTGCTCAGTTTTTTCTTTTCTTTTTTTGGCTAGGAGGAGTAGGACTTCCTTTCCTTCTTGGTTTAGTAGTAACCAACCAGTTGCGATTTGTTTCAGTTCATTAATTCAGCGTTCGTTGGTCATTTTCTCCTGCTCCCGCTGATGCAGTCAGTGGTCATGGACTTTGGAACGTTTCGCTGCCGTAGATGTTTTATCCGTTAAGTCCCCATCTTTTATCTTCATGACTCATGAGCACAACCATCACCCCAAAAATGTAGCCTAGTGTGAGTGTCCAATGAGAAGACCATTGAAATCTACAAACACATTTTAAAATAAAAGAAAATATTAAATCTACTGTATTTTTTACTACATCTGCATCTCACGGTTATGAATTAATTCTTTATTCTTGTGATTTACGTCTATTCTAAAATTACTATGCTATCCTTGCTTCTAAGGTTGCCATTCGCAGGGATCTTAGAAGGCTTACTTCTTTGGTATCTCGCTGGTGCAAAACTACCCATTCTTTTATCTTAGCGTGGGGAGAGCTTACTATTACTTTAGAAGACATTGTCTTCCTACTGAATCTTTATGTAGTAGGCAAGTTTTCACCGCCCAACATTGTCTTGACTACTCAAGAACGACACGTTGTGAACAATCTAGGACTGCCATATCCAGTGTCACTAAAGCAGAGGAAACCAAGAAAGACTTAGTCCAATCCAATTTTACCAGTTGGATAAGCTTTTGGCATTCAGCCGACAAAGGGAGTAATGCAAAATTTGATTTCGCAGCTTTTTATAGCTTTGTGGATTTCTTGGAAGGTTTTTTAGGGCGACACTTATGAGAAGATCAAGGACTTTGTTCTTCCTTTGGCAGCAAAGCTGGCTCGGGCAAGTCAACCCCTCTTGGTGTAATGTATCTGGGCAACTTGTATAGGTACCTGGATGAGTTAGTTGGGGACGTGTATTCGTCCAACGTCAATTATGTTGTTGAGACATACAATGCTTCTTTTTTTATTCAGTTATGGCTCTGGGAGCATTTCCCTCATTTCGCCTTGGAATGATCATTTGGAAACTAATCTTGCCACTGGCATGAAGGCTTCGAGTGATCATACCACTGTGAAACCCTTGAAGTTGTACTATCCCCGTGCATTTTCATGCAACGATGTCAAGCCAAACCCTGTTATTTCGCTCACTCTAGTGTGGATTCCCTCCGAAGGGTGTCGTTCTGCCTCTTTAAAAAAGTCTCCGAGAGCGTGACTCCATTTGTCAATCATAGCACTACACTCCTTGGTACCTATATTACTAATACAACTTTGCGCGAGCCAAAATACTAATTTCTAGTCTTTTATTATGGCAGCTATGCCTGGGCATTTTCCAACCTTAATCATAGACAAATAGGGTTTCGTCGAGTACAACATTGATCGTTGCACCTATCAGTTGGGCTTTGATTGAACCAAGTACTAAGTGCGTGGTTTTGTTCTAGGGGATGAGGTTGTTGGTTTCCTCCCTTACGTTTTTTATAGTGCTCAGGCTTATATTTTCCCTACCCCTTTTCAGTTGTATTACCTGCCATTAGGGCATCAATCGGTGATCCACCTGGCTGCATGTGACTGGTGGAGTGGGGACAACTAATGGTGATATAGGCTTTTATAATGTCTATTCCGAAGCGGATGGGGACCATCCCGCCTTATTTCGTTAAGTTGTATCCTTATCTGAAGCCCTACAATGATGACAACATCAGGTATGAAGATGATGGCACGTCAGTAGTTCTTCAAACCCTAATTAGAAGGGTGTTTCAATTTCAGCTCCTCCAAAATTCTGTGTTGTTAGTGCCAAGCGAGTTCATATTCTGGTAAGTTCTGTTTGCTTTCATTGCTCTGATTTGTTTTCTACCACCAATTCTTATAGGTATTTTCTTCAGGCTTTAACAAGTAAAAAGGGTAAGAAGTTGAAGAATCCTAAGCGTCCCTCAGTTTCTGATTGGTTCGATAACAATTTTTCGGAAGGCGAAAACTGTTAAGATGATGATGCGCCCGTGGGTGGTGAGCATATTGACTTGGGTAATGATAAACACTCAAAACTGTAATATTCGACCCTTAAATAACATTTTCCTAAGCCTTAGAATTGTTAAAAAAGAGCTAATTGTGATCATTTTGTATTTTTATAGGGATTAAGTTTGGAAGTCCACAAAATGAGTCAAAAAGTATGTGAATTAGCCCAAAGAAGGGAAATAAAAGAAAATTGGGTCACTTTACAACACAAGAGGTGGTTGACAAAGATGGCTTGAGTGCTAGTTGTTCATGTAATAGGTCCTGGGTTCAAGCTTTAGAAGTTGTAGAAATTTAAATATTTTTGGAGTTTTTCTAAGAGCCCGAGAAGACTAGATCAGAACTAGAGCAGCACTAGATCATTATCTTCGGGCAAATCCAAAATTCAAATCCAAATCTGCCTTATCCTATCTTTACACAGATCCATAATTCAAATTCAAAATTTGAATTAGTCTTTTATCCTCCATCTGTTATCCTAATCGTCTATTTTAAAACCCTAATGAATCTGGGTCGTTCAACTGCTGATAATTTTTTAAGACCATTGGATCCTCCAGAATCATCTCAATTGTTGGTGCAGCCTCCAGAAAACTATAAATAGAGGACATTTCCATTAGTTGTAATCATTCCAGAGTACTGAGAGTTGTAGTACAGTGAGAGAGAAATTGAGAGTTTTATCTTCAGTTTTAGTTGTAATACTTTGATTTTAGTAATGCAATTTTATTTCTATTTTTCTTTCTTCTTTATTATGTCTGTTTAATTTAATTTCAAGAGAGGGATGAAGCCACCATAGCTGACATACTTGTAGTTTAGTATTCATTATTTTTATTTTTATGTTTTCCTCCAGAGATACTTATATGAAGATCTCAATGATCAACGTCTCCTCTGGAGCGTTGGGGGAATCATAAATCTTTGTCAAAGAAGTTTATATTCCTTTTCTTCAATTTTGAATTGATTAAAAATAAGGAAAAGATTCTTTCTAATTGCCTTCTAGGTAATACAAAGAATGCATGTTCTTATTTACATTAGAATAAGGAAGAAATCATGGTGGATACATAGATAAAAAGTTAAATAGTGCTAAATTATTTGTATGGATCTGTGGTAGTAGATTCTATTCTCTTGAGAATCTAGTTTAGTTTATTTATTTATTTCAGCAATCTCAAAATTATTCTCAATTAATCACTTATTTTAATCTCATTAGTTTAATCTGAAATTAATTTTTTGTATCAACGGTTCTCTACTTGATTTGGTTCGATCCTCACTGACCATTATACTAGTCTTATTAGAGTGATTTTTGCAGGTTTTTGTATTGGTGTGAGATCGCACAACGACAAATTTAATCTCAAGATTTTACACCTTTCAAATGGCGCCGTTGCCGGGGATATTCGAGCTTTCTTAGGTCATGCTAGTTTTAATATGAGGTTCATCAAATACTTCAGTAAGATAGCTAGGCCCTTGACCAATCTCCTTGCTAAGGATGCACCTTTTGAGTTTAGTGAGGTATATCAGGCAGCTTTTGATCAGTTAAAGTTAGCACTTACTACTGCACCCATTATCCGTCCACCCGATTGGAACTTTCCGTTCGAAATTATGTGTGACGCGTCAGATTTTGCGATCGGGGATGTTTGAAGACAGCGAGTGGATAAGTTGTCATCTATGATTTACTGTGTGAGTAAGACTCTTAACGACGCCTAACTTAACTATTCAACCACCGAAAAGGAGTTGTTGGCAGTCGTTTTTGCCCTCGATAAGTTTTAATCATATTTGATCGGATCTAAGGTCATCATTTTTAGTGATCACGCAGCGTTGAGGCATCTTCTTTCCAAGAAATATGCCAAACACGGTTAATACGTTGGATCCTACTTCTTCAAGAATTTGACCTTGAAATCCGTGACAAGAAAGTTTCAGAGAATGTGGTCGCAGATCATTTGTCTTGACTTCTTGTTGAGTCTGTTCCAAATTCACTTCCTATCTCTGATTACTTTCCTGATGAGCAATTATTTGAGATCTCTAAAGCACCACGGTTTGCAGATATTGTGAACTATTTAGTGACCAACCAAATTCCCAGTCATTGGTCTAAGTTAGAGAGATATAATTTTTTAGCCAAAGTAAAGGAATACTTTTGGGATGACCCCTACCTGTTTAAGTACTATCCGGATCAAATTATCCGTAGGTGTATCCCTGATGATAAAAAAATAGTCTATCATTTCCTTCTGCATGACCAAGCTTGTGGTGGCCATTTTAGCTCAAATCGAACTGCTACAAAGATATTGCAGTCAGGATTTTATTGGCCAACCCTTTTTAAGGATACTTATAGTTATTGTTCAACCTGCCCTAGATGTCAACAATTAGGGAGAATAACTAAAAGGAATGAGTGGACCCAATAATCTATCCTTGTTGTTGAAATCTTTGATGTTTGGGGTATTGACTTCATGGGTCCTTTTCCATCATCCTATGGTTACACCTATATCCTTCTGGCAGCAGATTATGTGTCCAAATTGGTAGAGGCCTTAGCCACCAAGACCGCTGACTATAAAGTTGTGGTGTCCTTCTTTAAGGACTTAATTTTGTCTCGATTTGGTACGCCTAGAGCCATCATCAGTGACAATGGTACCCATTTTTGCAATAAAGTCTTTGCGAGCCTTATGTCTAAGTATGGGATAACCCACAAAGTTGCCCTATCTTACCACCCACAAACAAATGACCAAGTGAAGTGTCAAATAGAGAAATTAAGCAAATTCTACAGAAGATAGTTAACCCCAACAGAAAGGATTGGCCACTTCGGCTATCTGATGCTTTATGGGCCTACTGGGCTATTAAGACCCCAAAAGGCATGTCTCCTTACAGGTTAGTCTATGGAAAAGCTTGTCATCTCCGTATTGAGTTAGAACACCGAGCCTACTGGGCTATTAAGACCATAAACTTTGGCTTAGATAAGGCCGGTGACCGTAGGAAACTCTAGCTCAATGAATTGGAGGAGATCAGAAATGATGCCTATGAAAGTTCTAAGACTTACAAAGAAAAAACCAAATTGGCACATGATAAACACATTCTTAGGAAGGAGTTTTCCTTGGTCAGAAGGTTCTCCTATATAATTCTCGTCTAGAATTATTTCCCGGTAAATTACGGTCACGTTGGTCTAGTCCTTATCTCGTTCGTAACATTGCGAGTCATGGTGCTATTGAAGTAGAGGATCCCAATAATGGTAAGTTATTCAAAGTAAATGCTCATTGTCTTAAGTCTTTCCTTGAGATTCACCCTAGAGAGATTGAGGAAGTCTTGCTTGTTGATCTTTAATACCCGTGAGGACTTGTTTGGGGGTGTACCCCATTTTCGTCTGGCTGAAGATGTTAAACTTAGCGCTTCTGGGAGGCAACCCTCACTTCAGTTGTATCTATATAGTTAGTCTGGATTGATTTTTGAGAACTCTATTTAGATGTTTTTCACTCCATCTCACTGTAACTACTTAGATTACAACTTCATCAATGTAGGATTTCTTTTGACTCTATTTTGTGTGCTCTATTGGTTAAGGTGTTTGGGGGTAGTTTTGTCTTCCCCCACTCGTCTGAGTAATGTCAAACAACTGAGGTAATGTGTTCCAATTTTATTCTTTTCCTTTCAAACTGTACATTGTTCTATACTTTTTGGTGTCATAATTTTTACACTGGGGACAGTGTTGTCTTTTGTTTGGGGGTAGGGGATTATCAAATTCGTACCTCTTTTGAAAATCTAGAGTCATTTCTCTTTTATTTTATTTAAAAAAACATTAGGATTTTAAATTTTTATTTTTTTTAGCTTTTAGATTTAATACCCTAGCAATAATGAGATTGGATTACCTGATGATTCAACTCATGAGGGCCAAGGGTTGTTAATATATAGTTTGAAGTTTAGTTTGTTACTATTTTGTTATAAGTATAATCTTTATGTCATAAGTACTTGGATTTGAGTTGAAAAGTAGTTGAAAAGAATTATTGTGCACAAACAGCCACCTAATTCGATTTGAGTTGAAAAGAAGTTAATTTCTGAGGAACCAGAGGAATAATAGTGGAGACTTAAACCCTGTGAGTTTAGAGCCTTTCACCTTTGTATAGGGTATTTACACAATTCTGAGTCACAAGATGACTCACCTTTTTCTTGAACATCATTTTAATTTGTTGTTTAGTCTCATTATTCTTCACTTTGGTTGATCCCTGAGGATGACATTTCTTTCGAGTTACGAGAAACATAGGTCTTGTAGTCTATTTGAAGCTTGAGCATCATACTAATCCTTAGAAATGACAAAAGGCATTTTTAATTTCTCGTTTGGGCCTGTTAGACCACCTTACAGAATAATTCCGTTAGAAACCACTTTGAGCCTTGCACAAGTTAGCCTTTTCTTTGTTCACCATTTTTACCTACCCTCTAAAAAAAATCCATACCCATTTGTGTTTCTGAATAGTGTTAGGAAGGAAATAGATGAAGGGGACAAATGAAAAGCCAAAATGTAAGAAGCTTATAGCAGACAGTTATTGTTAGAAAATTCAAATGTAGTCAGCAATTCAAAAAAATAAAAAAATTCAAGAAAAATATTTGAAAGAAATTCAAAAGAGCTCTCAATTCCAACAATGAAGTATAGAAGATGAAAAAAAAAATAGTTCCCTTGGAGTTACTTTGAAGTCCTACCTTTTCAGAAACACTTTTTATTTTACATTTACCATTTTCTTTTTAGCCTAACCCAAGCCCCATTACAACCAAATAAAGTCCTTTTAGATCTTTGGTGAGGTGTGATAGAAAGTAGATGATAGATGAGAAGATGCTATGGTGAGTAGCTCGACATTCTTAAGTGATCACCATTCTTTCCATGAAACTACTTTAATTTTTCAATATCCGTTGTTCTTTAAAGTATGTGAGATGTTTAGATTTTGTACTCTTTTCCTCACATGCAAGAGAGAAATTACCCATATTAGAGTGATTCTTTCAGACAGAATAACCTGGTAAGATTTGAAGTCAAAGCGTATTTTCTAAAGGTAACTTAGGAATTCTATTACTTGTATACTAAATTGTATTAGGATGGCTGTTAACACACACTTTTACTCTGTTTCTAAATACTTAAGAGGTAAAGTCTGTATTTATACTGAAAGTCTAAATTCGCCCTACGGTTAATGAATTTAACCGTATGTCAATGTGACTATGGTTAAGGATCACACTATCACCTAATTAAAAATTACTAAGGTGATAAGAGTACAACAAAAATCTCTAACAAGAGTATTGACTTATTCGATTCTTAATATGCGGAATTAAGAACAAGAATC
>MVGT01000535.1:0-63468 GCA_002174775.1 Macleaya cordata
CACCAATGGTGGTGATATAAATACACCTAACTTAAAACTCATACAGCGCATCTGGTGTAGTTGTAGCAAAGAACCTTTCTACGTATGTCCTAGCTATTCTGGTACTGGCCAGGGTTTGAATCCCTGGATGCACACTTTCCTTTTTCAATTTTTTCGAAGGCTTTTAAATGTTAAAAGGTAAATTATATACTTAAGGAATTGGGAGATGGTTTCGAATGTTTAGTATAGTGTGCAAAAATAAACAAAAATAGACAATATCATCTCATCTTAACTATTATTAATAGGAGAAGTTCTTAAATTTTCTACAGAGTATACAAAAATTGATAATATATTCTAATATTGACCAACAATACTATAACCAAACTATTTTTATGGACCAATCCAACAGAGACAAATATTCCCAGCGTAAAGAACTTGTGTAATACATGTATTGAAACTCTTACTTTAATGGCACTAATATAAATCTACTGAACCTAATATTTAAATAGCGCATCTATTGTAGTGGAAGCATAGTACTTTTTAACGTTTGTGCATAAATGTTCAGGTACTGGCCAAAGTTCAAATCCCTGAATACGCACTTTAATTTTTCAGTTTTTTTTCCAATGGCTTTTGAATGTTCACATGTAAATTCTAAACTTATGAAACAGAGGAGATGGTTTTGAATTTTTGGTTAGAGTGTATAAAAAATAGACAATATCTTCTCATTTTAAATATCAACAAGAGCAAAAGTTCTCGAATTTTTGGAAGAGTGTACAAAAATAGATAATATATTCTAATCTTGACCACCATTACTATAACTAAACACGTGTAACATATGTGTTGAAACTCTTACTTTAATGGTAATAATATAAATCTACTGAACCTAATAATTAAACAGTGCATCTAGTGTAGTGGCTTTTGAATATTGAAAGGTAAATTCTAAACTCAAGAAACACAGGAGATTGTTTTGAATTTTTAGTTAGAATGCATAAAAAATAGACAAAAATAGACAATATCTTCTCATCTTAAATATCAACAAGAGGAAAAGTTCTCGAATTTTTGGTAGAGTATACAAAAATGGATAGTATAATCGTACCCTAACCACTATTTAGGTACCTAAACTAATTAAAGTAAATATAAAGTGATATGGACCAATCCAACATTGACAAATATTTCAAGTGTAGGGAACACGTGTGATACATTTGTCGAAACCATTGCTTTATTGGTGGTGATATAAACACACCAATGGTGGTGATATAAATACACCTAACTTCAAACTCATACAGCGCATCTAGTGTAGTTGTGGCAAATAACCTTTTGACGTATGTCCTAGCTGTTCTGGTACTGGCCAGGGATTGAATCCCTAGATGCGCACTTTCCTTTTTCATTTTTTTTGAAGGCTTTTAAATGTTAAAAGGTAAATTGTATACTTAAGGATTTGGGAGATGGTTTCAAATTTTTAGTATAGTGTGCAAAAATAAACAAAAATAGACAATATCATCTCATCTTAACTATTATTAATAGGAGAAGTTCTTAAATTTTCTGCAGAGTATACAAAAATTGATAATATATTCTAATATTGACCAACAATACTATAACCAAACTATTTTTATGGACCAATCCAACAGAGACAAATATTCTCAGCGTAAAGAACTTGTGTAATACATGTATTGAAACNTAACACATTATTGCTCATCTCCCTCTAAGCCTTGTTTCAGGGAGATAATTCAGCGTGGGAAACATTTCTAAGTGGGATGAGAGGCTCAATGGATTATTCTCTCATCTCTAATAATGGTGTCTACCATTAGACCTAGAACTAATAATTTAGTCTAGGATTGAGCTGGACATCTTCACTATAAATAGGGGTTGAATCTCCAGTATTCAANAATCCCTGAATACGCACTTTAATTTTTCAGTTTTTTTTCCAATGGCTTTTGAATGTTCACATGTAAATTCTAAACTTATGAAACGGAGGAGATGGTTTTGAATTTTTGGTTAGAGTGTATAAAAAATAGACAATATCTTCTCATTTTAAATATCAACAAGAGCAAAAGTTCTCGAATTTTTGGAAGAGTGTACAAAAATAGATAATATATTCTAATCTTGACCACCATTACTATAACTAAACACGTGTAACATATGTGTTGAAACTCTTACTTTAATGGTAATAATATAAATCTACTGAACCTAATAATTAAACAGTGCATCTAGTGTAGTGGCTTTTGAATATTGAAAGGTAAATTCTAAACTCAAGAAACACAGGAGATTGTTTTGAATTTTTAGTTAGAATGCATAAAAAATAGACAAAAATAGACAATATCTTCTCATCTTAAATATCAACAAGAGGAAAAGTTCTCGAATTTTTGGTAGAGTATACAAAAATGGATAGTATAATCGTACCCTAACCACTATTTAGGTACCTAAACTAATTAAAGTAAATATAAAGTGATATGGACCAATCCAACATTGACAAATATTTCAAGTGTAGGGAACACGTGTGATACATTTGTCGAAACCATTGCTTTATTGGTGGTGATATAAACACACCAATGGTGGTGATATAAATACACCTAACTTCAAACTCATACAGCGCATCTAGTGTAGTTGTGGCAAATAACCTTTTGACGTATGTCCTAGCTGTTCTGGTACTGGCCAGGGATTGAATCCCTAGATGCGCACTTTCCTTTTTCATTTTTTTTGAAGGCTTTTAAATGTTAAAAGGTAAATTGTATACTTAAGGATTTGGGAGATGGTTTCAAATTTTTAGTATAGTGTGCAAAAATAAACAAAAATAGACAATATCACCTCATCTTAACTATTATTAAGACTAAGAGGAGAAGTTCCTGAATTTTCTGCTGAGTATTCAGAAATTGATAATATATTCTAATCTTGACTAACAATACTATAACCAAACTATTATTATGGACCAATCCAACAGAGACTCTTACTTTAATAGCAGTAATATAAATCTACTGAACCTAATATTTAAATAACGCATATATTGTAGTGGTAGCATAGTACTTTTCTACGTTTGTGCATAGAAGTTCAGTTACTGGCCAAAGTTCAAATCCATGGATATGCACTTTACTTTTTCATTTTTTTTTTCCAAATTCTTTTGAATGTTGACATGTAAATTCTAAACTTAAGAAACAAAGGAGATGGTTTTGAATTTTTGGTTAGAGTATAAAAAATAGACAATATCTTCTCATTTTAAATATCAACAGGAGGAAAAGTTCTCGAATTTTTGGAAGAGTGTACAAAAATAGATAATATATTCTAATCTTGACCACTATTACTATAACTAAACTATTGTATGGATCAATCCAACAGAGACAAATGTTCTTAGCATAAGGAACACGTGTAACACATTATTTGAAACTCTTACTTTAATGGTAATAATATAAATCTACTGAACCTAATAATTAAACGGCGCATCTAGTGTAGTGGTAGCATAGTACCTTTCCACGTTTGTACATAGTTGTTCAGGTATTGGCCAGGGTTCAAATCCCTGGATGCGCACTTTCCTTTTTTATTTTTTTCCAAAGGCTTTTGAATGTTGAAAGGTAAATTCTAAACTCAAGAAACAGAGGAGATGGTTTTGAATTTTTAGTTAGACTGCATACAAAATAGACAAAAATAGACAATAACTTCTCATCTTAAATATCAACAAGAGGAAAAGTTCTTAAACTTTTGGTGGAGTATACAAAAAATAGATAATACACTCTTATCTTAATTACCATTACTATAGGTAAACTATTGTAAGCAGAAACTGGGTATGGACCTATCCAACAATGACCAATGTTCCGAATATAATGAACACGTGTAACACATGTGTTGAAACCCCTTGCTTTAATGGTGGTCATATTAATCTACTTAACCTAATATTCATACATCGCATCTGGTATAATGGTAGCTTAATTCCTTCCACATATGTCTTAGCTTTTATGGTACTGGCCAGGGTTCGAATCCCTGATCCGCACTTTCATTTTTATTTTTTTTCATAGACTTTTAAATTAAATGGTCAATCTTATACTTTGAAAACCGAAGAGATGGTGCCAAATTTGTAGTAAAGTATACAAAAAATACTAGAAAATAAACATTGCCTTTTCATCTTAATTATCATTAAGATGAGAAGTTCTGAAATTTTTGGTAGAGAATACAAAAACAAATAATATATTATTATCTTAACCATCAAAACCATAGCTAAACTATGTAAACTTAAATTGAGTCTGGAATCCAACAATGGCTAATGTTCCTAGCATATGGAACATGTGTAACACATGTGTTGAAGCTCTTGCTTCAATGGTAGTAATATAAATCATGGTTTTAATATTCGTTATGAGGCGTACGCCTCAGGTACGCCTCTAGGCGAGGCGATACCTTTACGCACAAAGGCGTACACCTTTTGAAGATACTTTGTTTATATATATATATATATTATTCAACTTTTTATTTATTTTATATTATATAAGTTAGATTTGGGATATATTCTTGTGTTTCCCAATGCCACTTTTATATTATATAAGTTATATAGTTATGTACTAATATAAATATATAATAATACTTATATGTCTATGAATTTATATAATTTTTCTATGCTTCGAGGCTACGCCTTTGTACCGCCTTGGGGCTACGCTTCACCTTCTCAAAGCAAAGTGCCTCGAGGCTTAAAATCATCTTTAAATGTACTGAACCTAATATTCATACACGCATCTGGTGTATTGGTAGCATAATATATTTCCACGTATGTCTTAGCTTTTGTGATGTAGTCCAAGGTTCGAATCCATGGATGCAGACTTTCATTTTAAATTTTATCTTTTTTTCCATAGACTTTTGAGTTAAATGGTAAAATTACTTACTTCGAAAACAGATGAGATGGTATCGAATTTTTAATAAAGTATATAAAATTAAACAAAAATAGATATTATATTCTCATCCTAACCATCATTAAGAGTTGTCAAATTTTTGGTAGAGTGTACAAAATAGAGACAATATATTCTTGTCTTAACCATCATTAATGAAGCTAAAATAATTTGAATATAAAGTGAGAATGGAACGATCCAACAGTGAAAAATGTTCCTAGACTGATGAATACTTGTAACACATGTGTCAAAACTTTGCTTTAATGGTTATAATATAAATCTACCAAACCTAATATTCATATGGCGCATCTGGTGTAGTGGTAGTGTCATATCTTTCCACTTATGTCCTAACATACTCTTGTGGTACTGGCCAGGGTTTGAATCACTGGATGCGCACTTTCCTTTATCATTTTTTTCTTTTCCCCATAGTATTTTGAACGTTAAAAGTTAAATTTCATATACTTAGAAAGTATAGGAGATATTACCAAATTTTAAGTAGAGTATACCAAAAATAAACTAAACAATATCTTCTCATCATTAGGAGGAGAAGCTCCTGAATTTTCCGCAGAGTATACAAATATATATATATTCTTATATTAACCATTATTACTGTAGCTAAACTAATGTTACACCAAATGAGTATGGACCAATCCAACTGTGACAAATGTTCCCAGCGTAAGGAACACGTGTAGTATATGTGTTGAAACCATTGCTTTAATGGTAGTAATATAAATCTATTGAACATAATATTCATACGGCACATCTGGTGTAGTGGTAGCATAGTACCTTCCTACGTATGTCTTAGTTCCAGTGATACTGGTCAGGGTTCGAATCCCTAGATGTGCACTTTCCTTTTTTTTTCTTTTCCATAAGCTTTTTAATGCTAACCAAAAATTTGCATAAGCTTTAAAAACAAAGGAAATACTACCAAATTTTTATTAGGGTATAACAAAAGTATATGAAAATAGATAATTTCTTCTCAACCTTACCATCATTAAGAGGAAAAGTTGCTGAGTTTTTAGTATAGTAACAAAAATAGATAATATATTATTATTTTAACCATCATTAATGCAGCTAAACCATTGTAATCATAAATTAAGGACCAATCCAACTGTGACAAATATTCTTAGCGTAATGAATACATGTAACACACATGCCGAATCCCTTATTTCAATAGTAGTAATATAAATCAACCAAACCTTGTAATCATATGACGAATTTGGAGTAAGTGGAATTAGTTCACCTTCTCATGAGCACACTACGCCAAAACAACCATTTTGTCATGGTTATAACCATGAACAAAAAAATTTGTCACGGATATATTCGTAACAAAAATCGCATTATAAATTTTAATGGATAGATTGTCACGATTAAAATCATGAGTGTTGGTATTGACACTTAAGTTTTTTATAGGTTGTGGCCTAAGTTTGCTTAATTTTAATTAATTTAATATAAAAATATTTTTATTGGGGGTGGCTTTCCTTTTTTCTAACTATTTTTTAATCTATTAATAAATAAAAAAGAATTTATTAAGACTAAAAAGATTAGGTTAAAGAGAGAAAGAGGAAAAATCGACTCCACCTTCAACGGATTTATTTGCTCCATCATCCACGAATTTTTCGTTGCTGATTCGGCCTCAAGTATTCGAGTATTAAATTCCTTATATAGTAGGATTTACCTCACAGATTTCTATGGAGGATGATTCTATTTCTAGTAAAACTCCATTAATGAGTGAGATCTATAAAAAAAAAAACTCAATTGATGAGACGATTGGTTCCTCAAATTTCATAAATAATTTTCAATCATATCATTCGAAGGTATTGTCACAATCTTTTTTAAATTTTTATTTTTATTTTGGCAAAAAAAATGAGATCAAAATTTAGGGCTCACGAACAGGACTCGGCCACGCAGGGGCGAGTCCTAGTGCTAAGACTAACCTGCCCGAGGTCGAGTCCTGCACCTAGCTAGGACTCCCTCATCCAGAGCGAGCCTTAGCATCGAGTTTCCTCCTCCTGAGGCCGAAACCTCCCATCAGGACTCCTCATCTAAAAATAATTATAAAAATTAAGATTAAAGAAGAAAATCGAACCCTTATCCTTCTTCCTCGTCGGACGGTAGATGAGGTGGATTGAGTCTCTTCGACCTCGCCATCGACCTTCTCTTTCGTTGAATGCTCTCAAATATGAAAAAATACACTTGATTTCTTCCTCTAAATGGTGGTTTAGGAGCTCGACCTCTAGGGTTTTAGAAACGAAGGGGAAGAGGGAAAGGGGGAAAAAAGAGGGATCATTTTATTTTTTCAGTTAAAAAGTTTTTTATTTTATTAAAAATAATAATTAATGTTTAGAAGTGGGATATCTCTGATCAAAATGTGGAATAAAAGTGATAAATTAAGGGATACCCCTAAGTGTAGGCCACAACCTATAAAAAACTTAAGTATGAATAACAACATTCTTTTAAAATGTTTAAAAGACTAACTGTTATAATTTTTTGCACTATTTGCGTAAGTGTAAATACGAGAGAAGTAAAGATACGAGAGAAGTGGGAGAGACCTTTTCTTATTAACTGTTTCAACTTCATTGTACCTACTAACCAACTTGACACATATCATCACGAGATTTTTGTGTATTTTAGAAAGAGTGTTGTTATTGACACTTAAGTTTTTTTATAGGTTGTGGCCTAAGTTTGTTTAATTTTAATCAATTTAATATAAAAATATTTTTTAATGGGGTGGCTTTTCTTTTCTTTTTAAACTATTTTTTAATCTATTAATAATTAAAAAAGAATTTATTAGGACTTAAAAGATTAGGTTAAAGAGAGAAAGTAGAAAAATCGACTCCACCTTCTACGAATCTATTCACTCCATCATCAATGAATTTTTCGTTGTTGATTCGACTTCAAGCATCCGTTATGCAGGAGGGTATATTTCACACAGATTTTCATAGAAGATGATTCTATTTCTAGTAAAACTCCATTAATGAGTGAAATCTGTAAAAAAAAAACTCAATTGATGAGACAGTTGGTTCCTCAAACTTTGTAAATAATTCTCAATCACATCATTCGAAGGTATTGTCACAATCTTTTTCAAATTTTTATTGTTATTTTGTTAAAAAAAAGAGATCTAAATTTAGGGCTCACGAATAGGACTCGGCCACGCAAGGACGAGTCCTTGTGCTAAGACTCATCCGCCTGAGGTCGAGTCCCGCACCTTGGACTCCCTCATCCACGGGCGAGCCTTAGCGTTGAGTTTCATACTCCCAAGGTCGAGACCTCCCATCAAGACTCCCTCATCCATGGGCGAGCGCAAGCATAGAGTCTCCTCCGCCTGTGGCCGAGACCTCCCAAAAAAGATGATTAAAGAAGAAAAATGATCCCTTACCCTTCTTTTTTGTTGGACGGTGGTGGAGGGGGTAGATTGAGTCGCTTCGAACTAGTCATCGTCATTCTTCTTCGTTAAATTCTCTCAAAAAAAAAAAAAAAAAAAAAAAAAAAAACCCTTGATTTCTTCGGTTTAGGAGATTGGCCTCAAGGAGTTGTGGGCTCTGCTCTAGAGTTTTAGAGAAGAAAAAAGGAAAGAGGGGAAAGAAAGGATGAAAAAGGTCAGATTAATTTTTTAGGTTAATTTTTTATTATTAAAAAGAAAACTAAATGTTTAAAAGTGGGATATTACTAATCAAAATGTGGGATAAAAGTGATAAATTTATGGATACCCCTGAGTGTAGGCCACAACCTATAAAAAAATTTGTCAATAACAACACTCAAAATCATTACAAATTCAGTTTTTTTCACGATTATAATCATCTCTAATGTATGTTTGTCACGGTTATTTTACATAACTGCCATGCACCATTATCAAGATCATAACTTTGACAAATTTGTGAAAAATTTAAAAAATAAATATTTTTAAAAATAACTATTTTTATTATGAGTCTTTGACTTCTATTTAAATATCATTGCACGTAGAAGACCACTTGTTAGAGTGGCTGGAAACATGGTTGTCCAAAGTGTAGGTCGTGATATCGAATCCCACAAATAAGATTCATCTTTAATTTAAGTCCAATTCAAAAAAGTATCATTGCACCTGCACCTGTACACAAAAGCTCCACTTCCTCTCACCCTAAAACTATATTCCCACCTAGATTAGGCCTTCTCAACTCACACACACACACAAGTAGATACACATGCAATTTGCAAATAGTAAACAAGAACACTGTAGAAAAAAGTACACATTCCACCATAATGGTAACTACTACCAACTCTACCATCAAATTTGACAATACTTGTTTTGAACAAATCCAAATCCTCCACACTAGAATTTGTTCACCTGCAAAATTTAAGGAGAAAAGACTTGAGAAATAATCTGGTCCCATGGACCATTCATTGCAAAATAGTATAGCCCCTTTCTTTATAAAGGCCCAATGATTTAAATAAGTCAATTAGTTGGCCATTAAACTCTAACATGTGGCTCCTCGATCACATGGATCATCAGCAAACTAGCTAGTAACCTATGAAGCAAGGACTTTTTATTTGGGTTGTGTCTGCGTCGAACACGTGTTTGATACTTGGACACTTCAAATACATATTTTGTGAGATTTTTTTATGAATATGTTTAAAAAATAAAACAAAACATAGCACACACATATTTTTTTTTTTGTTTCTCTATTTTTCATTATTGTCAAATTTGAACCCCTTAATGCAATATTTTTTTAGAGTTCTTTGAAGTATTTCATCTATAAAATAAATCTTTAATATAAATATATTATTTAATTATATATCTTTGTTATGTCTGAGTCTATGTCCTACATTTTTAAATTTGACGTGTCTACGTCGGATCTTATCCGTGTATTTGTATTTCCTACCTAGTAACTTATGTTCTTTGTTTTATTTTTTATATGTGGTTATATATAATATGGATTTACATAACGAGGCACCACACCCCATAATCCAATCAGTTCTCTTCTTCTTAATTATTGAAATAAATCAGGTATGGTAGTAGAAAGGGAGGTCAGGTCAACGAATCCCCAAATCCGACACTCACATTCCCTCCAAAGTTTTATTTTTTGTACGTATTGCATGTTTGGTTGTCACGTTTGTAACGTTACTCACGGTTATAACCGTGTCCAAGCCATAAAAATTGTATGTTACAAAAATCCTATTTTGATGTAGCACCATGTCCTAACTCCTGTCGTACTGGCCATAGTTCGAATGATGCATACCTTCCTCTCTTTTTTTCATAAGCTTGTGAATGATAAAATGAAAATTTCATATGCTTTGAAAACATAGAGATTCTATCGAATTTTCGATAGATTATGCAAAAATAGAGTATAATAAGACGATGAGAAGCTACCCAATTTTCGATAGAGTATATAAAAATAGACAACAATATATTCTTATCTTAACCATCGTCAATGTTGTTAAACTAATGTATATAAAGTTTGTGGGCATCCAAGTCAAGACGAATTGATAATGAATGGAAAGGCTCGAAATCTTTATGTATTGGATTACACCACAATCATGAGATTCGATCTCACGACCTCCCCTAAAAAGAGGGTACCAACCGCTAGCTGGGCTAAGCAGTTGTTTGTTCACACCTTCAAAATTACTTCATACTACTCTCACATTAAGTTAATTCCCTCTCCCACCTTTAAGTTAACACAATATTCTTTTATTAATACATTTCACTATTTTTTTTATATAATAAATCATTTTAAATAATAAACCAAAATCTATAAAATTAAATAAATAAGCATGATAGCTATTTATTATTATTACAATAGTTAAACAAAATAATCAATAAATTTAAGATATGTATTATTTTAACTAATGTAATAATATTTATTATGTTATTAATTATAGATACATATACAAATCCAAATATATAGCAAATATTTAGTAATACCGTAATAGTATCGAATGTCATATTATATTATTTAAATTAGACTCAAAAGTAAATAGTGTGAAGCGCATCTGGTGTAGTGGTATCATAGTACCCTCCCACGGTACTGACCAGGGTTCGATTCCCTGGATGCGCAATTTTTGTTTCTTTGTTTTCTTGAAGTTTTTGAGTTTTGTATCTAAACCTTTCAGCTTTTTTTTTAGTTTATCAGATAAACCTTCAGCTTTTGGACGAATAGAAGCTGGAGTCTGGTTTTCCCGTTCTGGAAAGTTATTGTATTACGCTGTAAAATATGTACCAGATTTAAATAAGTAATGTAATACAGTGTTTATTTATACCCAATATCTTATATATTGGCTTGCAAGGTTTTTATCTTTTCATGTGAACTTGTGAGACTATTCTCAATATGCCCTTTCACATGCGGCCTGCTCTACTATGTACCATTTTAAGTTTGTGGACATCCAATTCAAAACCAATTAGTAATGAGTAGAGTGGCCCAAGATCTTATATATTAGGTAGCAAAGCTTTCATCTTCTCATGTACTATTCTCAACACCAAATGTTAATTTTTAGTGAGGACACTCTAGCCACAATCTAGATTATCCTCGCCAAAATTAGTCAGTTTTAAAACTTCTAATCCCCATTTAAAGTTGGTTGGCAATCAACCATAAAATAAATCAATCACCATTAAGTTTCAATCAACTTTTCGATGGGCAAGTTTTAGAATGATATCCTATCTGGTGATGATGATTTACGTGATGAATAAAGCATGCTTACTAAAAATTAGCCTTTAGATAATCTCCATGAAGGCTCCATAAGACACTATACAAAAACCCTGTAAATGATTAAGGATGTACGAAAAAAAAAAAAAACAATCTTCTTACTACTAGGTTCCACCTCACCTTAAATTGGTTTTGTAACTAAAACCTAAA
The DNA here is from genome assembly GCA_002174775.1 of Macleaya cordata. Lineage (NCBI taxonomy): Eukaryota > Viridiplantae > Streptophyta > Magnoliopsida > Ranunculales > Papaveraceae > Macleaya > Macleaya cordata. The sequence goes on from MVGT01000535.1 coordinate 11,669, forward strand.
AACGATTAAAAGACATTGATGCCCTTATTAAAACTAAAAAGAGCGAAAGAGAGGAACGAAAGAGAAAGGGAGAAAGAGATATGGTTCGCCGGAGCGGTCGATTTTGGGTGGGATCGGATCAAGGTCGGTTTGAACCGTTCCGTCAGAATACATCCTAACCCAACTCATTTTGGGATCAGTTTGACTAGAACGATACTTCTCTGGATCGATGCGGGATTGGCAAGATCGGTGAGTCGGCTCGACTGATCACTGACAATAACATCCCAAACACAAAATTAAAGAAAAATTGGACTCAAGCAGGATCATACAGGATCGTCTAAGATTGATGGGATCTACCGGTATGACTTAGTCAGATCGGATCTTTCGATTTTTTTTTTTAAATATTTCTATGGGTTTGTGTTAGGATTGGGTGGGATTGGCCAATCCGGATACCGATCTCGAGTCGACGAACCATGGAAAGAGAACAACGAAGAGAGATCAAGAGAAAATGAGGGAGAGAGATCAGGATGTGATCGAGAGAAACGAGTGAAAGAGAGATCGAGATCTGAGTTTGAGATAAAGATATCGAGATCGAACGAGATTTAAGTTTTGAGGTTGAGGAAGATGAAGAAGAGGTTGGAGATGATGAAATTAGTTGCAGATTTAATTGAGTGACGAAGAAGATAAAGTTGCATACTACTTGCATAGCGCCACTTGCATACTACTTGCATACCACTTACATACTACTTGCATATTGTTTGTATTTTCAGTTTTAATGGAAGATCTGAGATCTTTGTTTCTACAATCTCCCTTGAATCATGAGGAAGAAAAAAAATAAATAAAGGACTAAGAAAAGAGAAAATAAATATAAGGGTATTTTTTACAATAAATTAAAGTCATTTTAGCCTCAAAAAGAAATTTGTGAAAGCTATATATAAGACAAACAAAAATTAGATTTTATTTACAAAACTAAAGTTGAGTGGGTAGGAAGCTGAAATTGGGGTAAACCTTAATTTAGGGTTTACTAATAGGACAACCTGAGACAAATTTCTTGGACAGAGAGGAGGAGTTTTCTGGATCTTTTCTCTTATGCTACTTCGACTCACCTCTTTCTTATTTACACCAGCTTACATTGTACCATGAGTTCAGGACTTATTTTGTGAGGATAATCTCCATATCATATTTCACGACAACAAAAAATATATTATTTTAAAACTTTTACCCACTTAAAAGTTGCTTAAAATAATCTGGTAAATAAATTACTCAAATTAATATCTTAAAAACTTTAAATAAAGTTAAAAAATTTAAAACTATGTGAATTTCAATCGAACCATTCTACATAGAGAGGACATGGACTCAGAGACTGTAAATGAGGTGTAAATACTAAGTGCCTTGTAAATAGTAAGTGAGGCAGAAGTATAGTTTCTCATCGAATTAAAATACTTTTTTTTTTTCATATAACCAAACTGTCCAAGCATGTTACAGCACCAGATTAATTCCCATTTTCATTTTTGAAATATTTTGCTGGCCATCTTAAAGTGAGAAGTTACGCTAAATGAAGACCCAATTACCAAACCACCCAACTTTGTACCCTATCATTGACAGCTTTTATGAGCCTCACAAAATCTGATGAACCTAATTGATAACTGGAAGTTCTAATAAAAGGACAAAAACATTGAAAATGCAACTACCAACCTGTTCAGTCCTGGTACCAAAGATTACTTCCAAAGTTTAAAAATTATGCGACTGCAAGTAACAACAAACAACCTAAACTTGAAGATTCTAGTCAGGGTTGGTAACCAATCTTGACCTACTTTTCCAGGTGCTGGTGAGCAAACTCAAAGACCCATTTATGTTATTATACAACACGACAGATACTACATACATAAAAAGAGTGTGAAATACAAATAATAAATGTTTTTTTGCCTCTCAAGAACAAGTTCTTTTGTCTCACATAATAAATATATACTTATATATTACTGGAAGTGTTATAACTGATGATCTTGTTTGCCTAATGAATACCATTACACATATTATTATATAAATTACATGAACAAAAATCCTTGTTAGGGAGAGAAAGGGACAAAAGAATAACAGAATCTTCGATCACGAACAAACACAACAGCAATCCTCTTTTTTGAAAGGACTAGCAGTTTAGAGAGGTAGGGAACGATGAAATTCCCACCTCAGTATAGAGTATTTCGTCTTGTTTTTTCCTGGCAAATCAACCTCTGCGAATAAAAGTTACGAATTTCTATTTCTTCGATGAAGACCGAATGTGCAGAGAAATCACCAGACATCACGTAGATACCTCCCGTCCATCTGCAGGTTCTTCACTAAGCTTTCAGTCTTGGAGCTGTCCAAAGATCCCTGAAAAAACCCGACGTTTCCAGTGCTCTCATTTGGTTAGAACAAGCTACTGTTAAGCAGTTGACAATATAATAAGAACCCTAAATTACAAGCCGAATTAAAGCACTGCTCATCATGCCATCAGAACTTGCACACTGCAACATTTTGCAGTCACAAGCATTCCCAAAATCTGCAACCGAGAGATCTCGATTCCATGCGTATTTACAAGTCACCTTGAAGCAACACGTGTTTAATGAAAATAATAAATTCTTCATTTTTATTTTGTTTTTGCAGGGGCTTCCAAATTTTTGCATGATAATTAAGTCGCTTATTATGTGGCACAAAATATGAGACTCACAGCAGCACCACAGGGACTAAGACTCATATATCTTGTTTATAATTGTATCAAATAAGATTTTCATGAAAAAGGAGACTTCAAGATGCTGTCCAATTTGCTCAGGATTGACACGTTATTTATATAAGTCAGGGTTGGAGATCTGTGAAGTCAACTTTTTAGTTTCAGGGACGCTAAACAAAAATACAGCTCGACTTGGCTAGGTAAAAATGTCTCAACTTCAGCCAGTTATTGCAAGGTTCAGAATTTAGATATTAAGTTTCTAGGCCATTAGATAATACCTGCTCTTGAACAATGGTGTGAAGAGTTCGATGCACATCCCTGGCCATGCCTTTGGCATCACCACAGACATAAAGATAACCACCCTGAGAGATCATATTCCAGATATCGGAGGCCTGTACAACAGATAACACACACACAATTATGTACTTAAAATCTCAAATATATAATTAGCAGCCACTTTATTTACCAACAAAAGAAAAGGATGGCTGGGTTCATTTGGTATCTTACCTTCTCCAGCATCTTATGCTGGACATATTCCTTTGTAGGCCCCTCCCGTGAGAAAGCAACAACCAGCTCAGAGATAGCACCTGCTTCCACAAAGCCATTCAACTCCTCTTCGTATATGTAATCCTGCGTATTAAGTAAGACATAATGAATCAAAACTGGCAATTGAGAGGAAGAAATATTAATTGCAGTTCGAGTAATAAATAAATAAATAAAATATGCATAATTACCATCCTTCTGTTCCTGCATCCAAAGAACAGTATTGCGGGTCCCAGTTCTACACCAGCTTCTTTCAGAGCTAGTCGATCCTGACAGACAAAATACAGACTGCTCTTAGTTGATGGCATTTCGATAGAGTATGATGAAAAGAATCACAGATGATACCAGTTACAAACCTGCATGAATCCCCTAAAAGGAGCCAACCCAGTCCCAGGGCCAATCATGATAATTGGTACGGTAGAATCAGTAGGAAGTTTGAAATTAGATTGTCTCACAAAAATTGGTGCCCAGCTGCAATTACGGCTTTCTTCCAAAGGCACAGAATTCTGCAAAAGGTAGATGACAATTAGATATGATAGTGGTATAAGACATTAAAAAGCGAAAATTCAAATCATCCTCAGAAAATAACAAAATTCAGAAAACAGATGGACAGAAAAGGGGGAAAGGAAAAAAACAAAACTCAAGCCCAAAACTAGAAGTGCGTACTAAGATCTGCATGTGAATTGGTGTCTATGCATGATATTTTTATGTGAGGTACTTGCTCACTAGATGCTTGTAAACTAACAATTGCAGAAAAAAAAAAGAGTGTAGGACAGTTACAGACTTGGTTCAGTTCATTGACCACTTAAAAAAAATACATTATGTAGGATATTCGATCTTTTGTATTAGAAGAATCAAAACGACCTTGTAGTTCAGCCATCCCAAATATTAATGAAAACATGAGGAACTTTGACAAGCAACTCGAGGATACTCTTTGCCATTTGAAATTGATCGATAGGGAATCATGCAGTTTCTCCAGTGAAATGCAAGAGCATCACACAGTTTTAAACAAAAGATTTGCCAGAGATTCCAAATAAATCTCAAAAGAACAAAAAAAACTAGTTCTCAGTCCTCAAACAGGCCAACATTTGGAAATCTCTTCATGATAATGTTTAAAAAGATAACTTCAACACAACGAAATATACCTTCATCCAGGTTGAACACACTCCTTTGTGAACCCGACCTGCTGGTGTTGTCTCATACACTAATGCACATGTGACATGAATTCTAGAGGGTGCCATCCTGCAACAGAGTAAAATTTGAGACAGTAAGTACATTACATGCAAAATGAGAATAGTGATCTCATATAGGTACAAAGCAAAGAAGGAGAGCTCCCAATAAAGGCAACAAAAGACAAAGAAGATCCAGACCAAAATATCTAAGCTGTCAGCTGTTCAAAATTTTTGGGAGAACTTTCAGGACTTGTGAAGATCTAAGAGAGAATTTTGTTTTCTATTGGAAGGCTCTAGTCTTTAAGGAAAAGGGGGGAACATGACCCTTGTTCTGTTTCCAGAAATAAAAAGTTTCTTTTTCTTTTCTTTTTTTTGCATAAGCTTGTTAAATCCTTAAGGAGGCTCTTTGACCCAGCTTCTTTCTCTTTAACAAATTCTTTTTACAGAAGAAAATGATAAATTCTTCTACCAAACAGTGGATCGATTATACCACTTGACATCACATCCAAGATTTCTAGTGCCAAAAGGTTGCATATTGTTTTTTTCTCACAATCCAAATAAATGTGATCAAAGCTATGGTTCTCATGCGGGTTTTCAGCATAGTCACATAAATTTCCTTGGCTATCATAAGGATATGAGATAGTATGCTGGGTTTGTAAATTAACATCTAATATAAATGGGCTTTCCTTTCAACGCGTTCACTGTAAAGCAGAATTAAAACAGTAGATAAAAAGAAATAAAAGAAAATGTATTAACCTATGGGAGGACGAAATCGAATAGTATCTGGGCTGCAAGCGCGGAGCTATTGCAGCAAAGAAAACTCCAAGAGGAGGCTTTGCTGATGGAAATTCAGCCATGACCTCTAGCAGACTTCTCTGACTTGCAACTACCCACTGTGCATATTCATCCTGCACAACAAAAGATTGAATCATTTCTATGTGAAAATCAGAAATATAAACCAGTTAGATACCAGAGTCCAGAAATATAACCAACCTTCCCAGCAGGTGATGCAAGAAATCTTAATCGCTCAGCTTCCTTTGGATCAGATGCATAAGCAGCTAAAGCATGCAGAGCAGCCTGAAAACAATAGATTGTAATGAAGCAAAGTAATATACACAAATTTCATGAAACCAAAAAGGGATCAGAGAGCATGACACTAAATTGATGCTAAGAAAATACCTTCTTAGGAAAATTCAACAGATCTGCATATCGGGTCAGTGCAGCTCTTAAAGTGCAGGGAGATGGAAAAGGGGGAGGTAATGCGCTTCCACTAATTGGTGTGCCATCCTCTTTATCAACATGGATGGAAAAGAAAGTATCTGATGAATAACCCAACAACCTCTCCGCTTCCTCCACAGTTTCAATACAATTCTCAGAATATACACCAACATGGTCTCCTGTTTCATAACTGAGAAAAGAAAGGGGAGACAATACAAGGGTTAAAGAAATACTGGAAGTGCAAGAAACAAGAGAGATTACAAGAACATGCACCTAACTACATATTCACATCTAACAAACTTTAAGCAAGGAACTTACGAAAGCCCAGAGCCTGAAATGTCGAATTCCAGATGAATACAAGAACGATCTGAAGCTGGTGTGTGAAGCTCCCTTCTTACAGCCACATTGGCTCTTCATTAAAGAACCACAATATATGTCAGTCCACAGAAGAAATAAATCAGGAAATCAAATTGAACATAAACTGAAGCATGTATGTATTTCTTTAGTTCGCTTGGAAAGATGTCCCAGATCCAATCTAAGTCCTAGAGATTCTTAGCTGTCTACAAACATGTCCGCCAGACAAGGTCAATGGAATAAACAAGATCAAGTGCTAATGTAATTTTCGAAAATGCCATCCAAATGTCAAAGACCCATTTAAGGGGATTTGAAGAGGAAGGTGGCCGACCCTGAAGACCAGAATGACGCTCAGATGTTTGAGAAAGGGTGACTACTATCCTTGATAGGAAACCAACAGACCAGTAAGTTTTTTAGCCTTGGTTTTGAACTCAAGGATGTATATAGTGGGAATTGTAACTTCAGGTTTGGCATGCGTCTGGAATACCCCATCTTACCCAAAGCCCAGCCTCTTAAAAATAAAAGAACACGAGAAAGACTTGGTACCTGCATGGGTGTAGAATGTCATGAACAGCATGGCCATTTGCATTACTCCAATTTTTTTCCTGTAGAGGTGCATCTGCAGCATCATGGAATACCACTCTATATTCTGCTACAGCAGCAGTGTAAGGGGTAGAAACACTTGTTGCATCATTTTCATCAAGGAGCAACTGATCCAATTCAGGCCATACCAATTCTCGCCTAGAATGGGATCAAAGATTTAAACAAAGTTTACAAAATAATGTAGGAGGAAAAAAAAACAAAAAAGAAGGAACAAAAGAAAAGCATCTAGAAACATTTCTGAGGCAAAAAGAATTCTGCATACCATGCTGTGAAGTCATCTTCTATGCATTGATCATCGTCTCCAAGGCCCACAGGAACAAGACGCTTCCCACCTATTAAAGTGACAAGGAACACATTAACTATGCAGAAAAACAAAGGAAAATGAAACAAAAATCACATGATTACCGATGATGTTTTCTTTTTACTGGAAGACACCTTTACTTGAGGAATATAGCATATTTTACCAAGATGGGTTTCATCATTTATGGCCATGTATGCAAGATCTAAAGTTGTTTCAATGAAATTTAGAGGAATATAGATCCTCAATGCTCAATCATCCCGCAAGGATGTGATGAGGTTGACTTTGGGTAACAACTTATCATTTCCAGTGTGAAGAATGTTAGGGGAATATCATAGTGATATACTAATTCAACTTCATAAATTATTCCCAAGCCCATTAGTTCATGAAAACAATCTTAAAAAATAAAGCACTAGAAACAGAAAGCAATTTCTAAGACAGACTAAGACATGATCTTAATTGTGTTACTTTAATAGTTTAATCTATGTGCAACCTCCAGTCAAGAAGCTTGACCAAATGCTAAGGCTACTATAGAAGCCCCAAGACAGGACATCAGCCAAAGAAAACAAAGAGGCAAAGCAAAAGACAAGAATTCATGCCTAGGTAATAAGCCATTTACTTGTTTCCAGTAACTGATAAACCCAAGTTTCCTACTAGACCACAAGAACATATATATATAATGTAATATTCTTACTACAGTATAGAAGCTTCCAACAAAAAAAGACTAGAACACAAAACTAAGGTAAGTGGTAATTGTGAAGAAATAATGTTTTTGGGATTGAGCAAAAAAAATAAGGTTAAGTGGTAAAAGGATTAGGATTTTATGTACATTTTATCAGTAAAAGAAAGGATATTAAATGGAATTTACAACCGAATGTAAATGACAAAATGATAAGTGGAAAGGCAAACGACAGGAGGATCAGAATCCGATACATGTCAATACAGATAGTTTACCCCGTCTAAAAGAATTCATGGGACATTGCATAGAAGTAAACCTGTATTAAGTGATTTTAACTGAATCTTGATATTTGGTAAGTGTTGAATTAGATCGCTAGGCAAATCAATAAATAGAGTTTTTCCCTTAAAAGAAGTCATTTTTTATGTCAATTTTTTTTCTTTTTTTCATCTGCAATCTGAATGGGGTGACGCATGGGCCTTTAAGTGTTTTTCTGCAATTCAGTAAACTACTGTTTTATTCAGCAGCTAAAAGTCAGTTGACTCCCTCAACTTCAGTTCTGACAAACTGAAGGGCAAACTTAAGAGGCATTAGAATGAAGTAGTCTACAAATAACGATATTTTTTAGTTCACAATAACCTAACTAAACGAGGAAATAATCATGAAAGCTTTAAATCAAATAATCTCAAAACTCATTAGTCATCCTGAAACCTACCCTGTTCACTGATGATCTCATCCACCACCTTTGCTACCTGTGATCAGAAAAATATTAAATAAACCAAGTATTAATAACTGTTGAAAATTAAACAAACACGAGATAATCAAATAAATTAAGAAACAGTCAAAGAAATTAAAGAAATAAGATAATTCAAAATTTTTGGTACAATAATAGCAATCCAAAAACATACTAAGTTTCATCACAGACCTTATTGAAATGTTCATACTGTCTATTGCCAAGACCGAACACACCATAATGAAGATTCTGAAGCCAGAGTTCCTTCTCTTTTCCCTAAAGGTTACCGTATAATATTCATAATTAGAACTCGTCTTTAAACTTGTCGCACCAAATGAAACTGAAATTCTCAAAAGTTACCTCTGTAAACCATTTATAAAATCTGGCAGCATTGTCTGTCGGTTCACCGTCTCCATATCTAAAGGTTCAATTACAAGTAACCAAATTTTAAAACCAAATTCCACTTTACAGAAAGAAACAAAATCGAACTTTGAGAATCAGAGACCAATTTTGAACTTACGTTGCCAAAAAGAAAAGTGCTAAAGTTTCTTTCTTCAATTTCTCTTCAAATTCATCATCGTCAGCTGCGTAATCATCCTAAAACATAACAAATCCATAAAGATCCTCAACTTCAACTCTCTAATAATCGATCAAACACATTAAATTTTCGAAATTCAAAACGAACATAAAATTTACCAGATCAACCACTTTAAAGATGGCTTTATCATATCGTGCTTTAGCCTCTTCCGCAAGTGCCTAAATTATATCAAAAATCACCAAATTCAGTCCATCAAATACACATAAATTCGTTTAGAACTTGAAAACAAGTTAGGTTACTACTATTACCTTTGCGAATCCTTCAGCTGTACCAGTTTGTGTACCGAAGAAGATCGTAACCTTCTTCTTACCGTCATCAATCTCCGGTTCCGACTCCTTAATGATCGAAATTTTCGGAGGTTCAACAATTTTGCTCGATTTCTTCAAAGATCTTCTCCAAACGTAGAGAAATCCACAGCCAATAAAAACAGCGATCGCGGTTGTTAAGATCATTAAAAGCTCGCGATTCTCAATCAAAATAGCTGCACTAGAATCCGACGGATCTAACTTTCCGTTAACTAACGCAGACATGAGATCAAACAGAGAGATTTTCATGGAACTTGACTCCATAGTTTCAGAAATTTTGAGCCTGAATAAGGATGAGATTTCGCCGGAAAACTTGTCTGTTTCTGATGATCCTCCGAGGAATGAAAGATGGACGGTCGTGATCGAACCTTCGAGAGTGATTACAACAGAAAGAGAGTTTTAGAGAGAGAAAGTAAGAGAGTTTTTAGAGAGAGAAAGTAAGAGTCTCTCTCACCTCTCTGGTTTTTTCTGTGGTTCTCAGAGTTACGGGGAGAGACTCTGAAAGAGCGTTGGAGGAAAGGAGACGTTTTTATTTGCTGCAGCGACCGAACCAACGCCCACCAACCCAGACTGGTCAACTCACCTACCACTTTAACCATGGTTACTACCTCTGGTTAAGCTTTGCCGCCCTCTTTAATCACTATATATATTCTGTCTTCCATAAATACCCTCAGATAATCCTAAAAATACAATGCTTGTCCTGAACCGTGAATTTCGATTTTGAGAAAAACTTTTTGATTGAAAAAAATAATAATAATAAATAAATAAAAATAAAAATTAGAATGAGAATAAGAAATAAAAATTAAAAATTATGAAATGCAAGTAGCAACTAGTTTGGTTAATAGTACAAACCTAAGTTTTAATCTGATTTACTCTCTAGTGCTTGCAATTTGGTGATTTATCTTTTTTTTTCTATATTGTTTATCGTGTCTTATTCCCATTCATTCACAAATATATTTTCTCTTATTAGTGACTCCTCTCTTATCATCTTCCGTTCTTACTTCTATTAGTATATGGGAGATGTCATCAAGAAGAGTATATATAAGTAGAAGTGCAACCAGAAGTAGAAGTACATACGAGAAATCAAAAATTACTTTCTTGACTTGTAGGTTTTTATTTGTGTAGTGTCCTTAACAAATTATTTTCATTAAGCTATTTTGTGTCCTTTAAAACATTACTAAAAAGGGTTTTTATTTGTATGTTTTTTGAACAATGCTACTAGCTAGGCTAGTTCAACCATCTTTTCTAACTCACATAGTACAATTTCATCCAAACACCTTCAATATGTTTGGCACTTTGGCTACTCTATTCAAATGCCGGTTTTTTAGATCCTTTGGTTTCGGTAGAGCCAACGAGTGATATTTTATCTGTTTAATATATGGTTTGTTTCTATAAAAAAAAAAGAGTTCGGAAAACTCCTTGGTAGAATTTGTTTTCTTTTTTTATTATGGGGCAATTACACAATTACAAGTACGTATGAATCCAAAGAAACTGTCATTTGCATCATAGGAAAAAAAGAGAAATCACCAAATTACGAATACCAGATAATAAACGAACAACTTTATAAGGATTAAAGAGTATGCAAATGCTATTGGCTTGTACACTGAGAACATTTTTCTTATTTATTATTAATTAAACTTGGCATATTATTATTTTAATGATTAAAAAAAATTTCACTTGATTTTTTTGTCCAAGTTCACCCCAAAAAATACTCATATAGTTAGAAATTAATCATCCTCGAAGTCTTAATTAATTGTGCCATGTATATTCATATACTTTCTAGCCCTTTAAAAAGTTCGCTAATTACTAAAACAATAATAGACAAAGTTTAACAATAATTTCAAAAAATGATCTTTCTTAATTATTTAAAATTTTTACCAAGAACTAAAAAATAAGGTGGAATAATTCATATACATTTTTTTTAAGAGGTAAGCGAGTTTTTTATAAGATCAATAACTGGATACTAACGAAAATTAAACCCAAGTCTAAACTGCCAACAATAGCAAACATTATCAATTGCATTGGCTGACACATATAATAATTCATATATTATAAGTAAATAATACCAAATATTTAAATAATTCATGAAAGTTTACCCTAAATTAATTGAACACAAGAATTTAATATAAAATGTTTAAGAAAAATAAAATGTGCATAACAAAGTTACTAACTCATTTTCATATGAATCCAACAAGCAAATATAACATGCTTCCTTAGAAAAAGGTAGCCATCTCTCTCTCTCTCAACATTTTTTAACGCAGGGTGTCTAACCGTGGGGAGTATCATGAATATAGTGTTGTTTTATTTTATCTTAAAATTTGTGCAGATACCCTGTGTGTAATATATATAAATATCAGTACTGTCAGAAACTCATAAGATCGAAATGGTTGACCGTGAGGTAGAGGCCAATGCCACTGACATATTTTAGTTGTTTTTTTCAGCATTCATTACATATGTTCAAATTCAATATTTAGACTTCAATATAGTGATAGCATTTCTTGTCTTTTTATAACTTTGCAACTGTGAATTTTTTTTGGATGACGAACAACTAAACATAACATTTTTAGTCAAGTCAAGGGTTCCACGCTGCTGAATTTCAGCCAAACAGATTGAAAAATGTATTATTTGCATTGCATTAATCACACTCCTTTTTGAATTTCCGATGTAAGGGTGATTTTGATTTAAATGATAAAGATATTATCACGTACAAAAAAAAAGTTAGTATTTGGATCATCTCGAATAATTCCTACCAGCAAGAGTAAATGAAATGTAAGAATAATGCATGTTGAACATGTATAAAGTTGTGCAAATGTGTTTGTGCGTCCTCGTTTGTGTGTTTGTATGTAAATCACGTAAACGGGATCAAAATGAGTCGATATGGATCCTCATTATATTATATACATAATAATAAAAATAAACTAAGTCACAAGAGAAATATCATTAGTGATGTAGAAAATATCGCCACAAACATGCGAGGAAATAACGCCATGAATGACCCAGAGAAATTTTCACCAACGATGCAAAAGAAGAAAAGAAAAAAAATGAGAAATAGGAGCACAAGATAATCAACTATCGACGACAAAAAATACACGGATACTCTTAAATTATGGACAGTCCTAAAAAAAAGTAAATTACAAAATAAAACTGTCAACTACACTACTCTATTTTTGAACTGATCAGGAACTCCATAGACCAGGAGGGATACCAACCTAGTGTCATAATCAGTTGTTGGTTAATGAATTGCATTGCTCAGAAATCTAAAATCAGATCTACAAGATCCCTACTGTCAAAACTTAATATAACCTAGTGAGAATATGGAACATGAGTGATGCTAGAATGCCCACACAAGTGAGGAATTTACGTACTGTCCTGAGATGGATGGTGGTCCATGCCTTGATGTTTGGGAATTACGAAACTTAAAGATGTGATTCAAATTATAAAGGGTAACGGCCTTACCATTGGAGTGTGGTGCTAAAATACCGCACTTTGTGCTGGCATTCTTAAATTATTAATCGAACATATATATTTAGATACTAAATCAGGTGTGAGTGTGATTGTGACACACGCGGACTAGACAACAATATCAAGAAATTGATCTTAATTCCTAAATTATGATTAGTTTACTACACTAATAAGCTATTTTGTCTTTAACCAAATTGAATTAATAAAAAATATGTATTAAGACTTCGATCGACCAGATTAAAAGAACAATAAAGTTTTTTGGCTCGACCGTTTTACAAAATTGGTGTCAGATGTTTATGTGGTAGGGTAGAACCCATCACTTTTCCCCTTCCAAAAGTGTTATGAGGAGATTTCCAACTTATGTGACAGCGGAACCCACCATGCAACATAAGCATCTAGCATTTATTTTGTAATATAGTCGGGCAAAAAAGCAGCACTCTTAAAAGAATAAGTTTATCTCGCTGTCATACTTGATTATTAAAACTAATATTAGAATAGTAATACACCATTTTTTCTCTATTAACATTAGCTTTACATACTCATACAACCTACACTATCCACATGAAGATTGTTCAATGACTGATGTCAACTAACATGATTAAAAGATTATTATCCCAAAAAATCAACTCTTGAATTATGTCTCTATAGGGTCACATGCAAGTGTAAGTGTAGTGTAAGAATATAATAAAGAAAAGTTAAACATGTAAAAGTTTAAGATGCAGGTGAAAACATTCAACCCTTTATACTTGACGCAATGATAATGACTTAGACGATTTAAACGGCTTAATTAAAGTGAAACCTCGTTAAAACAGTTGAGATAAGGGAAGAGAAATTTGAATGAAAAAAAATTATATTTAAATGTTAATCCATTTCAAAAATGTTGAAACAAATTTATTTTTGTTATGATTTCAAGGCACACAAGAATATATATAGGAGAGTGGGAAGAGGATATCTCGTATTCACAGGTCGTATAAACATATTGATATAATACTCTCATCACTTGATACAACTTATTATCTCCGTACAAAACTAACTTCACATCAATATAAGCTTAACTTCCTTCTTCACTTATATATCTAACATATAAGATACAAAGGGATATATATAGGTAAACCAGCGGAGGGATAAGGATGCATGCATATACACAAAATGGCTACACGTACATGTTATGGTGTATTGTGGGATAGTCATCAGTCACCACATCGCACATGCAATGGTGAATGGTGGGACAGCCATTAGTCACCACGTATATAACACTCCCCCTTGGATGTCCACCATTCTAAGATATTACCTCGTTAAAAACCTTGCCAGGAAAACCCAGAGGGACAAAACCTGAGCTAAGGGAAAAAGATTCTAATAGACTTAGAAGAGTGTTGGACTCTCAGAAGCTGCCTCATTGAAAACTCTGACAAGGAAAACCCAGAGGGACAAAATCTTAACAAAGGAAAAAAGAGTACAACGCGATAAGGTCCAGTCAGACAAAAGCAGGTACTAGTATACTCCCCTTGATTGAGCAGACACTCAAATCAGTTCGCTTGATTGTACATTCATTTCATGCCAATACCATAAACCAGCTTCCTAAACATCGCCGTAGGCAGAGACTTGGTGAATAGATTAGCAAAATTCTCACAGGATTGTATCTGTTGGATATCGATCTCACAGTCTTCTGAAGATGGTGATAATAAAATAACTTCGGCAAAATATACTTGGTTCTATCACCTTTGATGTAGCCTTCTTTGACTTATGATATGCAAGCGGCATGGTCTTTAAAAATGATTGTTGGAACATCAGTGATAGAGGGTAGAGCGCAAGAGCTTCTAATATGTCCAATCAGTGATCGTAGCTACACACATTCCCGGCTGGATTCATGCAATGCAATAATCTCCGAATGATTCAAAGAAATGGCTGGAAAACTTTGCTTGTTGGATCGCCAAGAGAATGCAGTACCACCACTTGTAAAAACGAAACCAGATTGGAAAATAACTTTGTGGGGATCGGAGAGATATCAGGCATCAGTGTATCCTATTATCTGAGAGCCATTTGATGGGTTTCTCGGATAGAATAATCCCACGTCTGTAGTCCCGCAGAGATAACGGAGAATCTGCTTGACGCCTGCCCAGTGTCTCCTTGTCGGGGCAGAACTGAACCTAGCTAACAGATTCACTGCAAATGCAATGTCTGGTCTGGTACATTGGTCTAAGTACATCAATGCGCCGATTGCACTCAAATATGGTACATTGGGGCCAAGTAGTGCTTCATTGTCTTCCTTTGGTCGGAATGGGTCTCTCTCAATATCATGAGATCTTACAACCATAGGGGTACTCAATGATGTGCTTTGTCCATGTTGAAACGCTTCAAAATCTTCTCAGAATATATTTTTTGATGGACTAAAACTCAACTTGCGTTATGGTCGATCTGCAAGCCGAGATAAAATTTCATTTTTCAGAGATCTTTCATCTCGAATTCCTTCTTCAGGTATTCAGCAGCATTACGGAGCTCTTCAGGAGTCCCGATTAAGTTGATATCATCGACATACATAGCGATGATAGCAAATCTAGATTCTGATTTCTTTATTAAAACGCAGGGGCAAATGGGATCGTTTGCATATCCTTCCTTTATCAGGTATTCACTAAGGTGATTATACCACATCTGTCCGGATTATTTCAATCCATATAGAGCTCTTTTGAGCTTAAGTGAATACAAATGGTGTGGTCTTCCCTCAGGTAAAAATAACCCTTCCGGGACTCGCATTCCGTACAGATATGCAGTAACCACATCCATTAGATGCATGTCGAGTCTTTCTGAGACTACCAGACTGATCAGATATCTAAACATAATTGCATCCATAACAGGAGAATATGTCTCTTCATAATCAATCCTAGGTCTTTGTGAAAAACCTTATGCCACGAGTCACCCTATATCGAACGACCTCATTTTTCTCATTGCATTTTCTTGCAAAGATCCATTTATTTCCCACCGGATTCACATTCGCAGTTGTTCGTACAACCGGTCCAAACACCTCACACTTTACAAGGGAAGCCAACTCTGCTTGGATAGCTTCTCTCTATTTTGCCCAATCAATTCTATGTCGACATTCCTCTATAGAGTAAGGCTCAATATCATCGTTCTCTGTGACGATGTCGGTAGCTACTAAGAAGGAAAAAATATTGTCGACAATTATTTCATTGTGATTCCACATTTCTCCGGTTCATGCATAATTTATAGAGATTTTCTCATTTACCTCTCCTAGGGATTGTACCGGTCCCTCTCCTGGGGATTTGCCTTCTTCAAATCAGAGAATGTGGATCATTCAATAATACTTTCTCTGGGAGTACTGACATTTATTGATTGACATTTCCTATTCCTGGGAATAGAATCTTTCAAACTAAGAGGTCGCCCATGCTTTTGGCGTGTATTAGACGACTCATTTGCTGCAAGTTATCCTACAGGGGTCATATACCCTCTCGGGATATCAGCTCTTACAGCATGTCTCTCCGAGACATCAAGTTTAGCTGGAGCATTTGCAGTAGGTATATATGACTTGGTCACTTTAGTTGCGTCATTAAATGCATCAGGCATTTCGTTGGCAATTTCCTGAAGATGAACACTCTTTCGCACCTCAATGTCATAGGCAATTGTACGTGGATCAAGATGAGACATAGATGGTGTGATCTAGGAAATCGCATATCGTTCTTCTGACGACGAATCACGTCGTTCTACTGACGACGGATTGTCTCCCCTTAATGATGGGAAAACTGTCTCATCAAAATGACAGTCCGTAAAACGGGCGATAAAAACATCATCTGTCAGTGGCTCAAGATAACGAATAATAGAAGGTGAATCAAAGCCAACATATATTCATAGCTGACGCTGAGGACCAAACTTGGTGTGTCGCGTAGGGGTAATAGGAACTTGCACGACACAACCAAAAGCACGAAAGTGTGAAATATTTGGTTGATGACCCATAACAAGCTGCATAGGAGAGTACAAATAATATGCAGTCGGACGAATCTGAACCAATGCAGCTGCATGTCCCCAGGCTACAACTGGTAACTTAGTTCTCATAAACATAGGCCGAGCAATGAGTTGAAGACGCTTCACAAATGATTCTGCTAGACCATTTTATGTATGAACGTGAGCAACAGGATGCTCTACGTCGATGCCAACTGCTTGGCAATAAGCGTCAAAAGCTTGAGATGTAAACTCGGCAGCTCCATCAAGACGGATAGACTTGATGGGGAATTCAGAAAAATGTACACGTAATCATATAATTTGAGCGAGCAAACGTGCAAAGGCAACATTGCGAGTGGATAATAGGCAAACATACGACCACCTCGCAGAAACATCCACCAAGACCATAAAATATCGAAATTGTCCACATTGGGGATAGATAGGCCCACAAATATCTCCCTGAATTCGTTGCAGAAAAGCTGAGGATTCAACTACGACATTGGTTAAAGATGGTTTAAGCACAAATTTACCCAGGAAACACGCTGCACAAGCATAATCTTTGGACATCATAATCTTTCTATTCTGTAATGAATGTCCCTGCGTGTTTTGAATTATTCTAGTCATCATGGTAGAACCTGGGTGACCAAGTCGGTCATGCCAAAGAATAAACGCTTTCAGGTCATTGAACTTCTGGTTTAAGACGGCATAAGATTCAACCCTTCTTATTATCGTATGATACAAACCAGAGGAGAGAGTTAGGAGCCGCTCTAATATACGTTTCTGGTGTGAGACAGTGGAGGTAATAGAAAAGTATTCCATTTAATGCTCATTCACTGTCTCAAGGTGGTATCCATTATGACGTATGTCTTTAAAGCTCAACAGATCTCTCCTGGATCTGGAGGAATACAAAGTATCGTCAATATCGAGTATTGTACCACCCGGGAGTATAATACTAGCTCTACTAGAGCTCTCAATCAAACTGTTCGTACCAGTGATAGTAGTCACGCAAGCCTTAAACATACTCAAGCTCGTGAAAAATTTACTATCACAGAGGATTGTATGGGTCGTAGCACTGTCTGTTAGACAAATATTCTTGCCATATTGGCTTTGTTTGGATATGTCTCTGCTTGGACCAATATCTCGGGATATGCCTCTGCTTGGGTCCATATCCTTTAAAAATAAAGTAAGTATAAGCATATACACAAAAAGATTATATTATATATAAACAAAAGTAGTACAGAAAAGTAGTACAATTGGTATGAACATACTCAACCCCCAATTGTATGGCAAAACTCTAATTGGTATGAACATGCTCATTCTCCAATTAGTTTGCTTACATCCTCTCATTTTAGATTGAGAAACATATCAGACAACTCCAGGTGGGTATCATCAGTGGGAACACCATTACAAATATAATTTGTCTCGGCACTAGTTTTGGCTTTCTTACATGAAGCCTGATACAAATCGACTAGGTGCTCGGTCGTATAACAATTTCGCGCCATGTGTCCTTTCATGCCACAACGATAGCAGGTTATATCTCTATGGGANTAACACTATAATTTTTTAAGGACTAAAATCATAAAGTTTTAAAAAATAAGGATTAAAATTATAAAAGTATTTTAGTGAGGGATTAAAATCATTGGTCCCCTAAAAAATAAGGACTTTTTTTACATTTTCCGTTTTTAATATGATGTTATACATAGTGAGGAGAACATCCTCTAAAAAACTTACCCTTAAATGCATTGCATATGGGTCCCACAGGCGGGGGCGTTATAAGGGGGCGTTCTCAGAGGGGGTGCAATAACCTCCCTCTAATACTAATGGTTCCGCTTTTTGTTACTATCGGTTCTTAAAAATGTGGAACCAAAGCCAACAAAATCGATTTTAGTTCGGTTCTGGGAAAAATGGGTACCCCATTTTATTGTTTATACTCTAAACGAGTACACGTGTCCTCATATCCTATATTTCTTGAAAATGTGTGTTTTTTTTTTTTTGAGGATGAAAAATACCCTCTTCTTCAACGTCTCTTATTTTCCAACTACCACCGCCGGACTACCCAGTGACACCACCCCTCACCGCTTATTACCAATCCTAAGAAATTTACACCACCGCCGCCGCCGTCGCCATCGCCACCCTCTTCTATAGTATGGGAAAAACATATTGTCTTCGAGCAGAACTTGATCGAAGTAAAGCCTTAAAAATCAGCTGTATATTAAGCTTCAGATATTTTCATGTGCATGAGATTCTGATAATGAGTGGAATTTATTTGGAGCTACGGTTAGAACCTAATCGTAGAGTAAAGTGTTGTTGAGACTCAATTCAAGAAACACATTAACAAACTCTTTGTCCCCAATTCCAAACTTTCACACCCCCGAACAAATACTCTCCCAAAATTCCGGTTTCTTTCTCTCTCTTCGTTTTGATTTGCACAGAACAGAGCCAAGAACGCTTCGAAACTTGATTTCACACCTCCTCTCCTTCTCTCTTCTCTCAGGTACCAATGCTATTTGCTTTTTCTTGTTCAATTCTCTTCCTTTGTAATTAAACTCAACTTCTGCCCTAATTCAACTTTTTTTTTTGTCTGCACATCTCAGAGAACCAAGAACCCTTCGAACTTTCTTCGTCTGCTTAACTCTCTCCTCTCAGGTACGAATTCGATTTTCTTTTTCCTGGTCTGATTTCTGTCTTAGGGTTTTTGAATTTCTATTAATAATTAGAAGACTACAGATTAGGGTTTATTTGTTTGGATGCCCTCTCAGATCACTCAAGGAAACCGAATATTAATCGGAGATGGTTTTCATCTTGAATTCCTAGGGTTTCTAGAAGTTACCAAACCTCCAAAATCCCTAATTCCTCGATCACTTGCAGATGTGTTTTCATCTTTTAGCCTGTTTTTGGTGGTGTTAATCAAAGGGGTTGATCTTTTTTTATTTCTTACAGGTCTGAAAATGGCTTTCAAAGAATCATCTTCCTCTATTACGATGAAGAGGAATGATTTTATTACCGATCTTCTTAGCATTCTTAATTTGACGATGGAAGATAATGTAGTTCGTTTAAAGATTTTGAACCAAGTTCAGATTGCAATCAAGTGCACTGAATCCTTGACAGGTAATTCCCCTACTTGAGTTTCGTATATTGAAGATTCCGAATCTAATGAGTTTGTTCATATATGACTTTCTCTATATGCTAATTTGATGTGTTTGAAATTTTTTTGTTTGATGTGTTGTTATTTTGATGTGATATGTTTGTAGTATATTTTAGTGCTTTTACAAGCCAAAAGCAACCCGAAAAAAAAAAAAAAAAAAAAAAAAAAAAAAAAAAANGGTCTAAGTACATCAATGCGCCGATTGCACTCAAATATGGTACATTGGGGCCAAGTAGTGCTTCATTGTCTTCCTTTGGTCGGAATGGGTCTCTCTCAATATCATGAGATCTTACAACCATAGGGGTACTCAATGATGTGCTTTGTCCATGTTGAAACGCTTCAAAATCTTCTCAGAATATATTTTTTGATGGACTAAAACTCAACTTGCGTTATGGTCGATCTGCAAGCCGAGATAAAATTTCATTTTTCTGAGATCTTTCATCTCGAATTCCTTCTTCAGGTATTCAGCAGCATTACGGAGCTCTTCAGGAGTCCCGATTAAGTTGATATCATCGACATACATAGCGATGATAGCAAATCTAGATTCTGATTTCTTTATTAAAACGCAGGGGCAAATGGGATCGTTTGCATATCCTTCCTTTATCAGGTATTCACTAAGGTGATTATACCACATCTGTCCGGATTATTTCAATCCATATAGAGCTCTTTTGAGCTTAAGTGAATACAAATGGTGTGGTCTTCCCTCAGGTAAAAATAACCCTTCCGGGACTCGCATTCCGTACAGATATGCAGTAACCACATCCATTAGATGCATGTCGAGTCTTTCTGAGACTACCAGACTGATCAGATATCTAAACATAATTGCATCCATAACAGGAGAATATGTCTCTTCATAATCAATCCTAGGTCTTTGTGAAAAACCTTATGCCACGAGTCACCCTATATCGAACGACCTCATTTTTCTCATTGCATTTTCTTGCAAAGATCCATTTATTTCCCACCGGATTCACATTCGCAGTTGTTCGTACAACCGGTCCAAACACCTCACACTTTACAAGGGAAGCCAACTCTGCTTGGATAGCTTCTCTCTATTTTGCCCAATCAATTCTATGTCGACATTCCTCTATAGAGTAAGGCTCAATATCATCGTTCTCTGTGACGATGTCGGTAGCTACTAAGAAGGAAAAAATATTGTCGACAATTATTTCATTGTGATTCCACATTTCTCCGGTTCATGCATAATTTATAGAGATTTTCTCATTTTCCTCTCCTAGGGATTGTACCGGTCCCTCTCCTGGGGATTTGCCTTCTTCAAATCAGAGAATGTGGATCATTCAATAATACTTTCTCTGGGAGTACTGACATTTATTGATTGACATTTCCTTTTCCTGGGAATAGAATCTTTCAAACTAAGAGGTCGCCCATGCTTTTGGCGTGTATTAGACGACTCATTTGCTGCAAGTTATCCTACAGGGGTCATATACCCTCTCGGGATATCAGCTCTTACAGCATGTCTCTCCGAGACATCAAGTTTAGCTGGAGCATTTGCAGTAGGTATATATGACTTGGTCACTTTAGTTGCGTCATTAAATGCATCAGGCATTTCGTTGGCAATTTCCTGAAGATGAACACTCTTTCGCACCTCAATGTCATAGGCAATTGTACGTGGATCAAGATGAGACATAGATGGTGTGATCTAGGAAATCGCATATCGTTCTTCTGACGACGAATCACGTCGTTCTACTGACGACGGATTGTCTCCCCTTAATGATGGGAAAACTGTCTCATCAAAATGACAGTCCGTAAAACGGGCGATAAAAACATCATCTGTCAGTGGCTCAAGATAACGAATAATAGAAGGTGAATCAAAGCCAACATATATTCATAGCTGACGCTGAGGACCAAACTTGGTGTGTCGCGTAGGGGTAATAGGAACTTGCACGACACAACCAAAAGCACGAAAGTGTGAAATATTTGGTTGATGACCCATAACAAGCTGCATAGGAGAGTACAAATAATATGCAGTCGGACGAATCTGAACCAATGCAGCTGCATGTCCCCAGGCTACAACTGGTAACTTAGTTCTCATAAACATAGGCCGAGCAATGAGTTGAAGACGCTTCACAAATGATTCTGCTAGACCATTTTATGTATGAACGTGAGCAACAGGATGCTCTACGTCGATGCCAACTGCTTGGCAATAAGCGTCAAAAGCTTGAGATGTAAACTCGGCAGCTCCATCAAGACGGATAGACTTGATGGGGAATTCAGAAAAATGTACACGTAATCATATAATTTGAGCGAGCAAACGTGCAAAGGCAACATTGCGAGTGGATAATAGGCAAACATACGACCACCTCGCAGAAACATCCACCAAGACCATAAAATATCGAAATTGTCCACATTGGGGATAGATAGGCCCACAAATATCTCCCTGAATTCGTTGCAGAAAAGCTGAGGATTCAACTACGACATTGGTTAAAGATGGTTTAAGCACTAATTTACCCAGGGAACACGCTGCACAAGCATAATCTTTGGACATCATAATCTTTCTATTCTGTAATGAATGTCCCTGCGTGTTTTGAATTATTCTAGTCATCATGGTAGAACCTGGGTGACCAAGTCGGTCATGCCAAAGAATAAACGCTTTCAGGTCATTGAACTTCTGGTTTAAGACGGCATAAGATTCAACCCTTCTTATTATCGTATGATACAAACCAGAGGAGAGAGTTAGGAGCCGCTCTAATATACGTTTCTGGTGTGAGACAGTGGAGGTAATAGACAAGTATTCCATTTTATGCTCATTCACTGTCTCAAGGTGGTATCCATTATGACGTATGTCTTTAAAGCTCAACAGATCTCTCCTGGATCTGGAGGAATACAAAGTATCGTCAATATCGAGTATTGTACCACCCGGGAGTATAATACTAGCTCTACTAGAGCTCTCAATCAAACTGTTCGTACCAGTGATAGTAGTCACGCAAGCCTTAAACATACTCAAGCTCGTGAAAAATTTACTATCACAGAGGATTGTATGGGTCGTAGCACTGTCTGTTAGACAAATATTCTTGCCATATTGGCTTTGTTTGGATATGTCTCTGCTTGGACCAATATCTCGGGATATGCCTCTGCTTGGGTCCATATCCTTTAAAAATAAAGTAAGTATAAGCATATACACAAAACGTTTATATTATATATAAACAAAAGTAGTACAGAAAAGTAGTACAATTGGTATGAACATACTCAACCCCCAATTGTATGGCAAAACTCTAATTGGTATGAACATGCTCATTCTCCAATTAGTTTGCTTACATCCTCTCATTTTAGATTGAGAAACATATCAGACAACTCCAGGTGGGTATCATCAGTGGGAACACCATTACAAATATAATTTGTCTCGGCACTAGTTTTGGCTTTCTTACATGAAGCCTGATACAAATCGACTAGGTGCTCGGTCGTATAACAATTTCGCGCCATGTGTCCTTTCATGCCACAACGATAGCAGGTTATATCTCTATGGGGTTTATTCCAACCTCTCCCTTTACCTTGCTTCGTTTCGACACTATCCATCTGCTGGGGATCAGCGTTATCCCTCATCTGGGGATTCTGTGTAGCATGATCTGTATTATTCCACTTCATGGAATTATTCCTTCGGAAGCGTCTTCTAAGCCTACCCTTATAACCGCGCCGTCCACATCCTATCCTGAAGCAGTCGATGCATAAGCTTCAGGTACAGATGTAGAACCAGTGGGATGAGCCTCATGATTCAATAACAACAACTGGTTATTTTTCTTGGCAACTAGAAGGAAGGAAATTAATTCAGAATATTTTTGAAACCTACGCTCTCTATATTGCTGTTGTAACAGCACATTAGAGGTGTGGAAAGTGCTGAAGGTTTTCTCTAGCAGCTGCGCATCAGTAACAGTATCACCACACAGTCTCAACTGCGAGGTTATTCTGAATAGAGCCGAATTATAATATGTTACTGATTTGAAGTCCTGCAAACGCAGGTTCCTCCAATCATTCAAGGCACCAGGATGTATGACCATTGACAAGTGGCCAAATCTATCCTTTAAACAGTTCCAGAGGACTAACAGATCTTTTACCGTCAAATATTCAGATTTAAGTCCCTCATAGATGCAGTGCCGAATGAAAATAGTGGCAGCAGAAGCAGCACGACTCTTTGTGGTCAGCTGACTTCCTTCCCTGATAGTATCTCCGAGTTGCTTAGACGTGAAATAGAGTTCCAAATCCAGGACCCAGGAAAGATAGTTGTTTCCAGTGATATCTAAAGCAACAAACTCAAGCTTTGTTAGATTCAACATTGAAAATAAAACAACACAAGCATACCTTTCTGATTTTGTGAAATGCCCAGAAGCTTCGGGTTGATCACAAAATGTCGAGGTCTCGATCTGGAGAGTGGCAGAGACTCGTGCTGATAACGTGTTATGATTTCAAGGCATACAAGAATATATATAGGAGAGTGGGAAGAGGATATCTCGTATTCACTGGTCGTATAAACAGATTGATACAATACTCTCATCACTTGATACAACTTATTATCTCCGTACAAAACTAATTTCACATCAATATAAGCTTAACTTCCTTCTTCACTTCTATATCTAACATATAAGATACAAAGGGATATATATAGGTAAATCAGGGGAGGGATAAGGATGCATGCATATACACAAAATGGCTACACGTACATACTATGGTGTATGGTGGGATAGCCATCAGTCACCACGACGCACATGCAATAGTGAATGGTGGGACAGCCATTAGTTAACACGTATATAACAATTTTTGACTTTTCCAATAATAGTGCGGTTAAACCAAAACTTCTAGAATTAAAATGCTAAAATAATATGAATAATACTATTGGTACATAGAAAGTTAGAAAGGGGTTTACAAGTTACAAGTCTTATTTTTAAGCCTTATTTTTAAGCCTTATATAACCCACATGGATATGATCCAAAGGCTAATTTTTTATCATAATAATTTAAATGGTGTACCTTATGTACACACAAAAATCAGTCATTCTAAAACTTCTAACTCCATCAAAAGTTGATTAGAAATCAACAGTATTTATTATAACAAAACTAATTTTCTCACCATTGATTTCTAATGAACTTTTGATGGTGCTAGAAGCTTTAGAATTAGTTGGTTCTTTGTGAAGACATGGAGTCCACCTTTTAGATCACCATCACCAAAAATTAGCCCTTGATCATATTTATGTGAGTCCCACAAGACTTAAAAATCTAACTTATAATCCTTTGTACAAATCCCCCTGTACAAGTAGCATTACCCAAATAATATTGGTCACCCACCTCATTTTTTGTTGGTTAGTTTTACAAGTGAAAAAATCTGCTGCTAAAATCATATATATTTGAAATGTGAACCCCACAAACCATGAGGTCCCCAAGCGGTAGTCCCCCAAGCACGAGCTCGATGTTTTTCTTTTCGTTTTTAATTGATATCCCACTACACTACTATTTGATCATTTTGTAATGAGAGGAGTTATAGAACCCCCTCCTTAGAGAGCCCAATACAGACCCATAGTTTTGTGGGATCCACAAGCAGATGATTCAATGGTTAATTTTTAGAGAAGGTGTTCTTCTCATTATGTATATCATCATATCCAAAATTCAGCCCGTTTTAAAACTTCTAACCCCCTTAAATTAGCTCTTAAAAATTGGTAAGTTTTAAACTTTTTTTTGGACTGTTGATTTCCAATAAATATTTTATGAGGTTATAAGCTTTAGAATCAACTGATTTAGATCATCATATACGAAAATTATCTATGAATCATCTTCATATAGCCCTACAAAACGAAGAGTCTTTATTGGGCTCTCTAAAGAGGGGCTATATTAGACCAAGCAAACTGACATGTGACCCGCTAATCCTACCCTAACCTAATCCACCAAACCCTACTCTAACTCGACATGTTACTAAACAAGTTAGGG
The DNA here is from genome assembly GCA_002174775.1 of Macleaya cordata. NCBI lineage: Eukaryota > Viridiplantae > Streptophyta > Magnoliopsida > Ranunculales > Papaveraceae > Macleaya > Macleaya cordata. Next base: position 37,340 of record MVGT01000535.1, read on the forward strand.
TTGAGCATTCTTGACCTGTTACTTAAGAATTTTGTTAGGGTTAAGGTTAGGGTTGACCCTAACCTATTTCCTTGTTTTGTATGAAAAAATGTTAAACAAGTTAGGATTAGGGTTTTAAAACTGACCCTAGTCAGAGGTTAAAGTTTACCAATCTTGACCCGGTAACCCGCCTAGGGTCCAGCCTAACTCTAACCCCGTTGCACGGTCTAGGCTATATAACTTGTCCAATCGTAGCCAAGTTACATTTGGCATGACATACTTTAGATTAGCATCCGAGAAGGATGATTGGCCAAAGATCTGAAGTTGGGTGCACACGTGGTTCACGTGTGCCAGCAAAAAAAGAAAAAAAAAATGGGTAGATTTTTTTTCCTTTTTTAGTGGGAGAGTGGGTGGATCTTGTACATCTACGATATGTTGTATCTCCAAATAGGTCTGACACCTGTAGATGGTCGTCCCACTCCCACGCCAAGTGATCGTGAACTCCATTAAATCAGCATGTTTATCACGTTTCTTTGGTCCATTGACTAGATCTTGACCACTCAGGTTAATTTAAGTTGGCTGGTGGTTCACTTCATTAGGCTCATGGTGCTGAATATGTTAAGCTTAGAGTTTGGGTCTGAGAATCACGGTTGACTCCGTTGACTGTCTAACTTCTCTCAGTTAACTAATTAAATTAAGAAAAAAATAAGGTAACGGAATTACTTTTCCGTCAATCACGTGATTTATGGCACTATTAAGAAGTCATGTGACTTCACTTAATCAAATCCAACGGTTAAGACTTATATAATATCCAATGGTTGGGACTTAACCTCTATATAAACTAGTTAGTCACCTTCATTTCTCTGCAACTCTCATCTTCTTCAAAGCTCACCACTTCCTTCTACTCTAAATTTTCTTGATCTGAACAAATATCGTCTGCAAGCTTCATCCATAACAAAATAATAATGTTTCAAGTTCAAACTTTAACTTTAACTTCAAGATAAGTTTCCCCAACAATAAACCAACATCTTCCCGATTTCCACCATGAATGGGACCCGAATGCTAATTTTGAACTAACAATAGGACCTAAAACTAAATATTAGTTTTAATTAATATCTATCCATTTGACTTTACCCAAACTAAAATTAATGGGCAATTTTGTTATACCACTTTTCATGCTTCTGCTGTCTTTGCCACCACTGTTCAAACCAAGCAATATTCAAACTTAATTAATTCAAAGATCAAACCCAAATTATACTTACAAATTGAAGAATTTAACATTTGTAAATTTTTTCTAGCACTTGTGCTAAGCATATCTTTGTATTGCATAATGGAATTAAGCCTCCCCAACTTCAATTGCTGCCTAAACCTGTTAATGAAATCATCAAACACCTTGTATTCTATTTCGCTAAAATGCCCAATATGTGATTTCACCATGGATGGCATGGTGTAACTGAGTTTTGATTTCATACAACAAGAGTACCAAGAATTCTCGATTATATTATACATATTGTGCTAGAGAGAGCATCCTACAAAACGTTTGGCTAAGTTTTGGATACAGGGGTTTTATACTCTCTAAGTGTTTAAGAGAAAGAGAGATAAGGATTTGGGAATATCAAGAGAGAATCAAAGAGATACAGATTTCAAGAAAATATACGCGCTTCCGAAGCAGTGTCACTAGGTTCACCCGGTGATGCTATACTTACCGCAAAGTATACTGCAAGTTATATTGCAAAGGCTATTTAGGAGGGTATTTACGTCAATTGAGAAATGACGCAAATGATGAGGGGCGTAAGATTATTTGAGAACCGTGGAATGACTTTTACAGTAAGGTTTGTAGTAGGAAATGCAGTAAGCTTAGCATTTTCCAGGTTCACCGGAGCCCTAGCTTCAAAACTCATGTTTTCACGGTAAAAGAAGAAGATTGATTTTTTACATTTGATAAATTTGATTAATCTTAACCGTTCATTTTCTGAGATTAAGTTATTGCGTACACGTGTTATGGTCATGTAAAAATAACTAACGGAGGAATAAGCCGTCGGGTTTCGTTGTCTATTATAACGTCAATTTAACATTTTAGATAGTCAAACAAGTCAACTATGATTCCAGAACCCATACTCTAAGGTGGATATATCCAGGACCCTGAGCCTAATATCCAACTATTTCTGGGAGCCTAATACTAATTAACCCTTTTTTTCCTATTTCCTAATACAGTATTGGTTGGATCCTGATATTGTAATGGAACGGGGTTAAAGTTATTTCGATTTTTTGACCCACGTGAAACGTGAGTGAAGAAGATAATAACAATGTAATTGGTAGGGATATGAACGGTAGTAGTTGACATGGTCCTCAACTAGTTGTTCCAAAAAAATGACGGAGGGTACAGGCTTTGATACCATATTAAGTTTATGGGCATCCAACTCAAAACCAATTGGCAATGAGTGGTGTGACCCTGGATCATTATATATTAAGTTTGCTATGCTCTCATATCCCATGTGGGACTATTCTCATCATGCCCCCTCACGTGTGGTGTTCTTTTGCGCCTAACACGGGGAGTTCTTTTTGGGTGGCGGGGAGCACGTGTGGCCGTTGGACCTATCACGTGTGGACCTGCGCTCTGATACCATGTAAATAAAAACTATTCTATTAATGTTTTCTNACCGAAACCTAGAGTAATAGATTTCTTGAGACTCAACTATATACAAACATGGCTGAGAATCAAATACTTCTCGCTCATCTTTAGTAAGGGTAGCCACCCTTTTCGCCATTACGTTAGCCAAAAAGTTAGTTTCTCTTACATATAAAAGAACTTAATATTAACAAACTTTCTCCAAATCAACTTCAATCTAGGAGTCACAAAACAATGGATCCTGTTTATGGCGAAACTTGGTATCGCAGCTTGGGAATCTTGAACCACCTAAGCATTCCTCCACTCTGCTATAAACCTACTCTAACCCAATGATGATCGCACATTTTTTTTTTTGAGAAGTGAAAGAATATATTGAAAGAAGAGAAGAATTTACAAAGGAGAGTAACGATTCACATATGCTGAATCAAAGCACATGAATCACACACTCCCGAAAAATACAAAATCCTGAAAATGAAATTGTCCTGTAATTCCTATGCCTCTACCCCAGTATTATAATAAGCTTTTAAATCGCAAGATTACATCCTGAAGCATAAAGGTCTTAGATTTAAAGATAATCTCATTCTGAACTTTCCATAACACCCAAAAGACGGCATGTGGGATAAGGCTCAAAATTTTTTTCCCTTCCTCCCCCCACCACAAATGCCACCGGCATGTGAGGATGATTTAGTCATTTAAAAGCTTAGGGGGGTAAGTTGGTAATCTTACCACTTGAATTCCTGGAAGTTGTGTGTTAGATGATGAATCCTAGTGGGTTGATGCCTTATCTACTGCTGTGTTTCTTATCAATCGTATGCCTACTATCAAGTTTAACAATAAATCTCCTTAGGAGATTTTGTTTCACAAACTCCCAAATTATTCTTTGCTTCGACTATGTGGTTGTTCTTGTTATCGCTGGCTAAGGCCTTATGTTCATAACAAATTGGAGTTTCGTACCAAAGAGTGTGTTTTCCTAGGCTATAGCTTAGATCAATAGGTCTCTCTTCACATCATTTCAGATTCCTACGGAGCAAGCTTATGGTTCGAGATTGATCCATAGGCTTGAGGGGAGGGTGTTGCATGTTGACTCTAAAACCAAGTTTTAGATGGTTTGTTCTCAATGAACTGTAGTAGTATATGGTTAATAGTTACATAACTAAGCATCATACTCTTTTGTAGGTATTCAGTTGTGCTGCTTGTTATAACTGTCATAAACCTTTTGTTATTGATGTTGCTTTACTGTAATTATAATTGGGTTAATGAATCTTTTTTTCAACTGTGATGGTCGATTGGTTTTAATTAAATCTATTATGGCTGCATATCACGAATTATGTTCCTGTTCCATGTAGGAACATTCAAGTTTTGGTCCAACTAGTTTTTGTTGCTGATATTGTAATTTTACAATGGAAATAGGTGCTACGACGAAATTATATGGTTCTTATAAGTCTAACCTATCTACTCGATGGGGAGACTTAGACATCTCGGTTGAAGTTTGTGGTGATACGTCTCTGAGTAGAAAACAAAAGATAGGTTATCTTGATGATCTGTGTAAGACATTGTCAACCAAAGGTAGCGTATGCCTAAAGTATTTTTAATTTTGTGTCACTAATGTCGTTTTATTTTAATTTATCCTTAAAAGTTTTTGTTTCAGATGAATTTACTACCATTGAAGTTAGACGCCGTGCAGTTGTTCCCATCATCAATATGGAAAGTCGCGAGAATATCTCTATTGATATTTCAATTTCGAGTAGAAGTGGAGTTCTGCAATCATTTTTGTTATTCCAGTTGACCCAACTTGATGCTCGCTTTACTGATGTTGTACTTTTGGTTAGTTAATTTGTTTATTAATTATCATTTTTTTTAATCACATCATACATTTTAATGTCATCGTTGATTAATTCATGTTGTTTACTTATACAGCTTAAAGAGTGGATCAAAGTGAAAGGAATAACTAATCGATATAATCGAAAATTGAGCTCATATCCACTTTATTTGATGGTGATATTCCATTTTCAGGTTAGTGTCACTTTTACTTGTTATTATCTATTGTCTCTCCAACAAATTTATTTAGGTTTCGTGCATTTTTTTTAATAAATAATTTGTATTTTTCATTTTGAAACTATTCAGACATGCGAACCTCCAATATTTCCTCCGTTAAAGGACCTATATAAAGGAAACCTTGCAAAAGACATTGAAGGTAATCTATTTTATGTGTATCTTAGAAAAAGTCAATATTTTGATTTTTATTGATGTATAATCATTATTTTCTTTTGTGTAGCATCAAGGTTAGACGAAACGGATTTTTACCTGCAACTTCCGCAAAAAGTTGCTAAAATTAGATCCAAAATAACAAATAATAGTAGTACGGTGTATGATCTTCTACTTACTTTTTTCGAAAAGGTACTTCTTGATTCATCTACTGATTCATCTACTATTTGATTTATCTATTGTTATATATTTATTTTATTTGTTTTTTGTTTTTTTTTTTTTTGTAGTTTTCTACAATTGGTACAATGGGAAACCAATTTGTATTATGCACGTACACTGGCGGTTGGGAAAGAAAAACTAATAACCATGTCTGGGACATCAGTTATCCATTATTTGTAATATCTCTTACTTAGTTAATATTTTGCTATGTTAGATTGAAAATCCCATTTTTTTTTCAAAAAAAAATAAAAATAATACTTTTATAATCTTTCATCATAGGTTGAAGACCCATTCGATCGGCCTAAAAATGCAGCTAGAACGATCTCCGGAGAACATGCTAAGAGTATACAAGATGCATGTATTGAAACGTTGCGTAACATCAAAGCTGCAGATGATGATAATATTATGGTGGCTTCACAACTCGTCGGGCCAGAACTGATAAAGGAGCTGAAAGAGAAATTCCCTCGACATTTCGTGTCTTAAAAGAAAAAGTTCAACAATCGTTGACAAGTAAGGTATGTGATATTAAAGTGGTGTTTGATTTTTTATTTTTTGTGGCGTCTAATCAGACTTGTTTGAGTGCTTTTGATTCTTTTACCTCCTGGTAGAGTAATATTTTTTTACGCTGAATACTTTCTCTTTACTCTACCAAGAGGTAAACCGCACTTAAATAAATCTGATTCAAACATGTAAAATGCACATCAGATTCCAAAAAAAAAAAAAATCAAACACCACCTTAAGCTTTGTTTGTTTGCGTTCTTTATATTTTTAAGTTGTGTTTGGTATCCCATGAATATTTGCAAATATTCACGGCCAAAATTTATGTTTGAATGTGCTTTGGTGTGACTGTGTAAGCGTAATAATATGACTAAATTGCAATAGGCCCTATAAAAGGTGTGAATATTTATTAAACTGTGAATATTCACACCCTCTTTTACCAAATTCATGTGGGGCCTACTGCAATTTAGTCTTATTATTGCACTTACATGGTCACACCAAAGCACATTCAACCATAACCTTTGGCTGTGAATATTTGCAAATATTCGCGGCATATCAAGCACAGCTAATCAATCCACTAACCCCTTTTTAACTCCGCCAATGCATATGCATTGCCGGTCTCAAGCCCGGGTAAAGGAGGAGGGAGAAGGGGAACTTTAAAAAACCATCAACAATTCTTATTAAGTTGTTTTAAAAATTTGAAGTTTGGGAAATTTGTTTATCTTCATTATGTGTTTAATGACAGGGATATGCTGCTAGGGGGTTTACTGAACAAGGTGTTAAGCCTGGTGAACCAGAAACTATTTCTAAATTGGAAAACATAAAAAAAAAAAAACCAAACCATATATTTGAAACTGAAATTTTCAATCGAATCATTCCGAAACTACCCGAATGCGAAACCTGGACCCCATCTGTTTGCCATTAGAACTTTAATAGCTTATCAATCTCTAGATATACATACAGTATCTTCCCTATGCTTTCTATTAGAAGTGGCGTCAATTTGCCTAGCTAGATATGCATACAAAAAGCTTATGTTTGTATCCTCATATGGTGCTTGTTGGCATTCAAAATTTGCCAAGTGGTCTAAAATATCCTAGAAATTGATCCCCTGAACTTGGGGAATCAAATTTTAAAAAAGCATAAAGTTAGGCAATGGAACCTAGCAAATTCTGCCTTTTTTTACTTTGTTTACCTGACAGCAGACAGCTAACCTTCATCACCTGATGTATTTCCTGATTCGGGATTTAATGTCAAAGCAATTAACATTCCGAGATTTGAAGAATTCATATGATTCATATACTGCAGAAGCTGGTTCATCAAATCTAATGTTGATGAGCTTCTTGAAGAAATCTTGGTTTGTGCTATGTACCCATAATGTTTCAGTTTCCAGTCTATTCCTATTGTTTTGGTTTCTTTTTATTAATATTTGTTCTTTTGTGAATGTCAGCAAGAAAATCCAAGATGGAATAGAAGAAAGAAAATGCTCTTAGAGAAGTTCCAAGTGAGGGTGAAGGAGGCAGAAGTAGAAGGAATTTATGTGGTAGCCGCGTCAACTTTTCTTTCACATGCATTTTTTCTTTTCAATAGTTGTTTCAGTTATGTCTATTTTCAGTTGTAAAGTGCGTAATGGCAAATGTAGAGTCGGCAGAAAAGGATATTGATGCCTTTGGGGAAGCCGAGTGAGAGCTTATGACAATTGAAGGAGATATGAGTTTTGCAGAAACGGTGATTACTACTAGGTCATTTCAACTTTTGTAATTTTATATATTGTTTTTATTAATATCCTAAAAGTTAGAGTCTTCCATTTTCAGGAGAAGACTCACTATGAATGGGTCATGCATAAGAAGGTTGTTCCTGATATCAGAGAAGCAGAAGCACTATATGAGGAGCTTTAGCGCAACCGTCAGGTCTAGATCCCTCTTTATTATGAATTGAGCATACAAACAGAAGCTTTCATTGTTTGTCTATTGGAAGTTTTCGGTTATTTAGTCAAATTTTTTAACCTTCCTTGATGTTCATTTTAGTTCTCTTTCATACTAGGTAACACCATGAATCTTGAATCCAAGCCCAGAACATTAATTTATACCTAGATTATGTAACCCACTTGAGCCCATTACTAAAACCAACCAAAAGCTCATCTACGGGATTCCTTAGTGGACAACGAGCCAGTAGGAAGAAACTGTTTTCATTTCAGCCGTTGCTTGCTGGTCAGAACATCGACCGAATTGTAGAAGGAAGAAATGCCCTTCCACTCAGTTAACATAGAATGAATAATGAACATTGACATCATTAAGGTCTCTGTATGACTGTGTCTACAATGGAATTAGGAGAATGAGGGAGTTCAGACTAATTGCGCCACTAATTATGTAATTCAAAATGAATTTGCTGCATATGTGCATTAAATTTTTTTTTAAAAGGTCTGCATATGTGCATACATAGTTTTTTATTTCTTCCAAACTCAAGACTAGCAAAGGTAAAAATTGATTCATGTTATCCACTATATCAACAGAAATCTTTCCATCTAGGTTCGTTCATCTGTTAATTTTGTTCATATTCTTGTTTGTATGTTGGATACATTAACACTTTCTTTTGAAACAAAAAACAATAAATTGAAAGGAGAAGAAGAATGTGCAAAGAGGAAGACGCCATTAAAGGTTTCTCCATCTGAGGACCTGAACAACCCAGATCCTTCCCCCAGAAATACAACATACTGGTGTGACCTTAACATTAAAGACAATACCATTACAGATCTTCCAAGTAATCCAAAAGATTGCATGTGTAATGAGCCTCCAAAGATTTCTGCCTCTTTTGAGTACTTAAACCCACCCCAATCTTCAAGAACCGCAATCTGACTCCGTGGGAAGCACCAGTAAATGCCAAAGGACTCCAAGAAGAACTCCCACACTTACCTAGTAACCATGCAACGGAGTAAGAGGCTTCTGATTCCTCCCGACAGCCACAAACCTCACATCTATTTGCAAAATGGAAGCCTCTTCTCTGCAGCAAGTCCACCATAGGGATCTTCTTCAGGACTGCTACCCAGCCAAAAAATTTACCTTGGAAGGTGTCTCTTTCCTTCAAACTATCCTCGTCGAGGAGATATTCGAAGAGCTAACCGAAAAAGCCTTCGAGTAAGCTGTCTTTATTGAGAATTCCTCTTTAATCCCTGCCCAAATCCTCTTGTCAGTCCCCTCTCATTCAACATCACCACTTCACTCAGGCTGGCCAAAAGCATCCCCATGTCCTTCAACTCCCAGTTGTTAATATTATGGCGTAGGAACAGATTCCAAGCTGCTGGTTCCCCTCCTCGGCGACAAAGTCAGCAACACACCCCTCTTTGTTGTAACTTATGCCAAACACCTCGTTGATAGTTTCTCTTTAGCACACCACCAGGTGACCAGCAGTCCTCCCAAAAGTAGACCGACCTTCCATTACCCACTTCAAAGCTAATGCTCTTGCAAAATTGTTCCCCCAAGTTAGCAATGCCTCTCCACACACCCCTGTCCCATAGGTTAATATGTGTATACCTGGGTCCAAATTTCTGAAAAATGATCCTCTGCTAGATAGCATCTCTTTCCTCACCGAACCTCCACAACCATTTCCAGAGAGGAGCTCGATTCATGTCACTCAAACATTTAACCCCTAGCTCACCCTACTCCTCCGGAACACAAATCATATCCCAACCCACCCAATGCAGCCTCCTTTTTTTGTAGTGTCGTTCTAGAGGAAGTCCCTCATCTTCTTCTCTAGAAATTTTGCCACCGAGGCAGGGAGGGTGAAAAGGGACATGAAGTAAATCACCAAAGCAGCTAAGGTATTGTGAATCAGCACAATTTTTCCCCCTTTAGAGAGCAGATTTCTCTTCCAGATTACGAGTTTCTTGTTAAATCTCTCATTTACCGAGTCCCAAATTTTTGGATCTATCACATTCCCCCAAAGGCAGACCAAGATAAGATGTAGGCAGCTTGTCTACCTTGCAACTAAACAAACTCACCAGCTGCTCCACCTCCAGCAAACCCCCAACACCTAACACAGCTGGCTTTGAGAGGTTAATTTTGATTCCAGTGGCAGCCTCGAACCATTTCAGCAAAGTCTTAAAAGTTCTCATCTGCTCAATCTATCCATCCAAGAAGATAATGGTGTCATCAGAAAATTGTGGGAGATAACCTCACCTTCATCTTTCGTCAAAAAGCCAGTATTCAGGTTTAGATCCCCAGTCCTTTGCATCACCCTACTAAACGCATCGGTATCCAGGAAAAAGCAAAGGGGACAGAGGGTCCTCTTGTCTCAAACCCCTCGAGTTGTATAAGACATCTTCTTTGCAGCCTAATTGCTAAGGCTTTAGATTGGATTTTGTAAGCTCCCCCAAGAAGGCTAATCGGCTTAAAATCACCCCAGGTTTTGACTCCAGCTTTTCTATGGGAAAGCCATCTGAGCCTAGGGCCTTCTCTTGCCCTAGGCTTTGAATGACCTTCAAAATTTCCTCATCTGACAATGGCATTTCAAACAGTCCCCGATCACCCTCCGACAGATTAGGCACTAAACCTTCAACCCTAGGCCTCCAAGACTCCTCCTCAAGCAGGTTAGAATTTAATAGCTTCCTTTTGGATGCTATCCACATGCTCGAGGACCTCCAGACCAGCTTGAAGCTTAGTGATTTCATTAATCCTCCTCCTCGTGTTAGCTATGGCATGAAAGTAGGATGTATTTCTTTCACCCTCTTTTAACCATTTGCTACACGAATTTTGGTTCCAATCTCTAGCTTCAATCGTCAAAAGTTTTTGCCACTCAGCCTTAGGCTCCACCCTTGAGCTCCACTTCCTGGTCATTTAACTGTCTGAACTCCTCTAATTAGTCCAAATGGTGCACCTTCACCGTAGCCTCCATAATCTGCTCCCCTAACTTGCTAGCCTTCTCTTTGCTCCACTTTTCAGGTTGTTTTTCAGACAAAGCTGATCCCTTCATCTAGTTATACCATTCATAGGGTTCTCATGTTAGTATTAAATTCCGATTGCATTACCTTGTGATACATGTGTGTAGGTAGATGTTTTTGAATATGCACATGTTTGGCTCCATGCATGTATTTTCTTGTGTGCATTCTTTTGTCAGAAATTAGGGTATTTTCGTGTGTGTGTTCTTGTGTGTAGTGATATGTTTAAACGTCAATAAGTACCCATGGTTGTTTGACCTCCTCAGCCATCTTCCTAACAAAGTCCCCAGATCTGACCTTCTGATCTTTATAAGGGCTCCCATAAATACATGGAAGAATCCATTTGATTTCGTTTTGTTATCCATAACTAAAGCATTGGTTATGAGAACTGTTCACAACTTCAAGATCCAACTTTCATCCCAAGCTAAAACTAATCCCCCAGCAATTCCTAGAGGAACAGTACACTACTTTCTGAACTTGGACTGCGAAGAAGGGATTCAACATAGGGGATTGCTGTTTAGTTTCTGAAATGATTGTGGAGGTTAGGCATGGAACAGAGTGGTTTATGGAAGCAGCAAGTACAGGCCAAGTATGGGTTGCTGAGAAATGCCATAGACCCAATACCACGAAAAACTACTATGGGACATCGGTTTGGAGAGGAATCACTAACATGTGGAGCAGCTTTAAGCAGCACACATCTTTTAAAGTTGCTAATGGTACATCGGTTAAGTTCTGGCACGATGCTTGGAGTAGGAACCAACCACTCAACTTGAGATTCTCGCGTATCTTCTTATTGACAAGGAATCAAGAGGCAAATGACACAAAGAAGCCCTACATTTGTAATCCCATCACCCGAGAATACGTTAATCTTCCAAGATCCTGCGTCATGAGTCATGGCAACTACAGGGATGTTAGATTGGTGCACAGATTTGGTTACCATCCCTTTACTAATGAATACAAGGTTGTTAGAATCTGTTATCGCCTAAATCAACGACCCGTCGTAGGACATGTACAGGTATACACCCTTGGCAGTGGCAGTGGGTGGAGAAATAAAGGAGAAACTACCTACTTATTGCAATTAACTTTGAGGTCAAATGGTGCCCTTGTAAATGGAGCCCTTCACTGGCTCTTGGAGGAATGTAATATTGTTGCCTTCGATTTGGCAGACGAAGAGTTCCACTTGCTCCCAACACCACCATTTTCCTATCCTAACTGGTCTAATGATTCTACTCTTTGGATGTTGGGAGGATCGTTGTGTCTTCTTCATGAAACCTCATATTTTAGTTCAGACATATGGTTATTAAAGAAGAATGATCAAAAAGAGAGTAGTAGTACTAGTAGCTACGACATGAGAGGAGGGCAAGAGTATCAGACTTGGAGTTGGAGTAGAGAGTTCAGTGTAGAACTTGCAAGCATGAATCTAAATTATCAGCCATTCGCCCTTACTAAAAGTGGTAAAATTATATTCTTGCACGGGGGAAAAACTATTGTTTGTTATGACCCGAAAACTGCAACTTCAAAGGAGGTTGGGAATGTTAACAAGACCTGGTCTGCTGCTGTACTTATGCCACACTTCAGCACCTTTGTTTCATTGAAAGCACTCGGAGAAAATGCATTGAAAGCATCAGGAGAAAATGCAAAGATAACAGGATCAGCTGATGTCCTTGACAGCGACACAAAAAGCTCAAAAAGGAGTAGCTCAATTAAAAATAAGTGATCGATCAGAAGGAAGAGTGTTAGGGAGGGGGAGAGAGGGAGGGAGGCAGGGAGGGAGGGAGAGACTCATCGTTCCTTAGTTTTCCTGCCTGATCAAGATTTGCCCCATTCACTCAAAGTTCTGAATGTCCTCAAGTCCCTAACTGCCACCTCAGGCAGGAAGCCAAAGGAGGGATGACTTATAGTAAGGCCTGATCTGAAGTGTGTGGCTTACGAAAGGGTAAGCGGTTAGCTCGACTTTGCCCCATAAGGGTACTACATATGAACGCAATAGAACAGATTGATGAGAGCAACGAAGGATCTCAATCAGAGCACTCGTCGAGGAGTGGTGGTGGCGGTGGCGGCAATACTGCTGTCATAAATGTCACCAACGCTAATCAGCATACTACTACTACTACTACTACTACTACTACTACTACTACTACTACTACTACTACGTCTACAACTACTACTAGTACAACTGTTCCCAACGGTACTACAAAGCCGCCGCACCCTAACAACAACAACAACAACAAGAAGGCTGCCCCTAGGCCACCTCCATTGCAAGTCCTTAACCGGGTGAAGTTCAACAACACATTGGAAACTCCTCGCTCTACCATTAAAGGAATTCTCAATGTTAATAGTAACAAGGACATAGAATTGAGTTTTCATAAAGAGAATCTCAGGAAAATCGAAAAACAACTCCGACGGGCGTTCATCGAGTTCTATCAAAAGCTTCGACTTCTCAAGAGCTAGGTAATCTTTTATATATGTTTAAAACTTAATTACGTTCTTCATTGAAAATATCTTGGGGTGGTTTTTTTTTTTCTTTTTTTTTTTGTAATTGGAATTGACATTTTTTGCTCGATGGCAGCTTTCTGAATCTCTTGGCCTTTTCGAAGATCATGAAGAAATATGACAAAGTAACAAAAACATAAAATGTGTATGTCGGGATCGGGTCTATTGCTTGGAAGGCAATTATCCTAACCGTTGGACTACAAACACTTATTTGAAACATCTTCTCTCAAATTTTGATAACCTAAAACCATTGCATCTTGGGAAGAGAAAACTGTCACTTGATATTGTATCCTGCATATATATGAATATGGAAGATTTTTCATGTACTAAATTTTTTTCAATCTGTTGAAGCTGCAGATCACTTCAAGAAGTGCATCTAAATCTTACTTAAACATGGTGGACAAGTCGTACCTCGGCAGCTTGGAAGGGGTAATATTTGAATCTTCATCATTATAGTTTTCAACTACATAATGAATGAATCATACTGATTATGATTTATTATCATATTTACCTTCTACATTGATATTAACTGACTATTTCGTTTGGCTTCGATGACAACCTTTGGATGATTATATATAGAAATGAAAAAAGAAGCATCAGATCATCAATGAGTTTGCCTAGCTTGTCTAACACCAACATTTCCAATATAACTAAGTTGGCTGTTTTTGTTTAGAGTGTTTTGCCTTACAGGTTACTAGGCTTACATCGGTTAAGTTCTGGCACGATGCTTGGAGTAGGAACCAACCACTCAAAGTTGAGATTCTCGCGTATCTTCTTATTGACAAGGAATCAAAAGGCTTGGGTTTCAAAGGAAACTATAATCAAGAGGCTTGGGTTTCGGAGGTGATGAGGGTGCAAGGAAACTATGTTTCCTGGGACTTGGATCTGAGGAGAGACTTGGTGGAGATACTTGACTCTTTCAAACGTAGCCAAGAGGAGAGTGATAGTAAAAGCTAGCAACCGAATCCTAAAGGAGTTTACTCAGTGAGATTGTTTTATTTAATGTTAGAGAATGATAGATGCTCGGACTATACCGGCATGAAGATTTGGGAGGCACTAGTTTCTCAAAAAGTCATTTTCTTCATGTGTGAGGCTTCCCTTGGTAAGATAAACATGGTGGACAGCCTACAGGAAGGTGGAGTCATTACAGTTAATAGTTGCTTTATGTGCAAATCCAGTAGTGAGGCTGCCCATCATTTGTTGTTCACTTGTGACTACGCGACTCGGGTTTGAGCTGCCCATTGAAGACACCAAAGGGGTAAGCTAATCTGGGAACTCCAATTTTTTGCCATCACTTTGGAGATTCGGAAGGAAAGAAAACGTGGAGTTTTCAAAGATAAAAGAGAAGTCTTCCAAGGACATCATTTTGGACATCAAGGCTCTAGTCTTCTGTTGGGCTTCGACAAACCCTCTTTTTAGACTATCGAGGTTTCATGATTTTGTATTTTTTTGGGAAGCCATCCTTCAGTGATTATCTCGTTACTTACGGAAATATGGGGTGGGAGTTTTTCTCTGGTTTTAGTTTTATTTTGGGCTTTCTAGTTTGTTTTCCTTTTTTTCATTTGTGTATTTCGCCATTTTTTGCTTGATTAATAAAGTTTTGCCTTTATCACAATATATATATATATGTTAATTATTTTGAAGTGTGGTTAATAAGATATTAATTTCGAAGAACAGTCTCTTTTGTTTGGAGATGAGTTATATCCCGATATGGTGTCTAGGATGCAAATTGACACCCACTAGCTAGGTTAACCTAATTACAGGATGAGACATGATGCGATAATTCTTCATGTACAAGTACATGTTTCTATTTTAGAAATAGATTGCCTTATGATGATAGAAATATTATTTTATTTGTTGTCATCCTGGTTAATTACAGGAATGGAGTGTTTTTCAACAAAACTATATCGTATGTAATTTGTGCTTTAAAATCCATGGACATCCTTTGACAAAAGTCCATGGACTTGGATTGAAAAAAGCGTAAGCCTGAACAGGTATTACTGGCATAACATCTACGATTGGATTGAAAAAAGCGTAAGCCTCAGGCAATTTGGCGAAGGAAAAACTACTTGAATAAAGGGCAGAATTAAGACAGATACAGATCAAACAAATAGTGTTTTGGATATAGAACTCATGTTTTTCTTGAGAAATATGAGTTCTTAGAAATATGAATCCCTAGAAACATAAATTATTTGATTTGTTTGGCAATCATAAAAGAATCCATGGATTCATGAATCCTTGGAAGCTTAAATCCTTTGGTTTGTTTGGCTGCCATTTAAAATCCAAGAAAAATATCTATTTTGTTGTTTTAATTTTGTGGGGTGTAATCTGCATTGAGTTGGGTGAATACATAGTGAATCCTTAGTTTAGAATTCCAACAAATTCTAAGGGGAGAGGTGGGACTCCAAAACAGGGATTTGTTGGAAAACATGTTTACCTGGAAAACAAATTTTCAGGGATTCTTGGCAGCCAAACAGACCAAGGAAATTGAATTCCTGGTCCCCACTGAATCCCTACCTTGGAATCCCCCATCCAAACAAACCATAAAGATATTCAGCATCACTGAAACTAGAAGTGTTGCTTATCTGGCTATATTCCGGAGGCTAGCTCATAAGATTTTGACAATAAATTTGTGTCTTATAGTATATCATTTTTCCATTTCTTATTTCTGTTTTTGACTATTCAATTATAGGATTGATTGATGATAAACAGATTCCTAGGATTTTCTATGAGCCATCCTACACTATGAGCCATCCTAAATACTTACTATAAGCCATCTTCATATATAATAATAATTTTTATTTTATTGTTTAACAACCCTTACAAACTCTATTTTCAAAAAACAACCCTTAAAAACTTTATTTTTATAAATAGTTTCATAGTCGGATTAGATTTCGATAGAAAATTATGTAGAATTTTGCTGTAAGTTTAACATTATCTATATGAGAACTTGTGCGACCCCAACCGTGCCAAATCATCCAACAAGTCTAGTTGTGTGTTGTCCATGTCAACAAACATGAATGAATCTACTATACTTCCTGTGAAGATGATCTAAATGATGAAATGAACATTCTTACAAAAAATCAGATCTTATAGTGGGCCCTAACCCCTTGGTGTAAGCCTTACACCGTTTTATTTTGGTGTAAGGCTAGCAATACCCAGTTGTGATTACTAGTCGAAAGTGGTTAAGACTTAGCAGTACAAAATGTCTAAATTGACTTTAAATTGGTATTTTTTTAAAAAAAACGGAAAAAATAAATTCAGACTTCAATTTTATTTTATTTTATTTTATTTTTTAAAAAAAGACTTGAGATTGTTGATTTGATTTTATAAGTGATTTTTCAACTGAAATAATTGAATGAGAGGGAAGCCACTTAAGTCTGAAGTCTAGATAGTGAAGTCTAATAGACTTCATAATATCTATAGCAAACGATCCTTAAATGTTAATAAGACTTATTACCACGGCCAAAGGCCAAATGCAATAAGGCAAATTTCAAAGAAGTTTGTCTTATGTTTAAGTTTTTAGCTTCACAACTTACATGGGTAGTCAATCCAGACATTTATAGACATTCGTGGACTTTTAAGGATGATGGACATTTATAGACATTTACAGAGTCCATGGACTTGTATGGACAATGTCTACGAACATATGTGGACTGTAGCGAAGTCCATGGACATCCTTTGACAAAGTCCATGGACTTGGACTTTTTTAAAGACTTGTGTAAACTCTAAATATCTCTATTAATTATTAATTATTGATATTTATTATTTTAAAGTCTAATAAATTAATATGTATATTAACTTTAATTTTATTAAAAAATAAAATAAAATTTTTAACGTGGTTATAATATTCGCATAGGACTTGTGTAAACTCAAAACAAACATCTAACAAAACATGCATCAAATTATAAACTAGTGTTTCATCACGTCTCAAAACAAACATCCAATAAAATATATACCAAGGTATTAGCTATATTTTCTAGCATTATAACACATTATCAATATTTTCATTCTTTGTAAAATCTTCCCACATAGTATACCAAGGTATTAGCTATAGTTTCTCTCCACTTATTAGCTTCTTACGTTGTTGATCTTGAGTACTCCATATATGTTCTATCACACTTAAGCTTTTCATTTAAGAGCTGGTAATATTTTTCCTTCAATTGTCTACGGTTCTGAGTCTATAGAATGAATGGCGTAGATTTATTACAATCTGCAATCATATGCAAGTTAGAACAATGCAAATAATATAATAAGTACATATAATACCATAAAGCTTATTAAAAAAAACTTTTTTTTGGTAGATTATTTAAAAAAAAAAAAAAACTTATTTTTTGGTAGATTATTAAAAAAAACTTGCCACACACTCAGGTGCCATAATATGATAATCATATTAATAAGTACAAATCTAGGCAAATTGATAATAACCCATAAATCCATTAATTTCAAAAAAGGTATTGAATTAAAAAGGATAAAAAAATAAAAAAGAAAAAGGATGATGCATAATTGGCTTTTTTATTACATGATGATGCATAAGGATGATGCCCTCCTATTTGCTCACTTTTATATTTTTATATTTTTTTATTTGAAGAATGTCCATGGAAATCCCATGTATTTCTTCACAAATTTTGGTTCAAGTCTATGAAAGTCCATGGACATCACTGTTCATGTCCACAATCACACACAAAGTCTCCCTATGGACATTTTCAATGTACTCTATGGACATTGTCAATGTCCACATCCAATAACATGGGCTTTCTTATGGACATTATTAATGTCTACATCCACACACACGGGACTTCTGTGAACATTTAAGTTAGGTTCTTCATTTAAAGGAACGTGACTGTGATGAATTTGGGGTATAGGGGCTTTATGTAACTCCTTTTTCTATTGTCTGTTTTGAGTGATTTGAGTGTGTTGTATCGTCTGCTCTCTTCTTCTTCTTCTTCTTCTTACCAGTGGTTGTTAATTAACTCATGGTAGTGATACGGTCTTACCAGTGGTTGTCAATTAACTCATGGTAGTGATCCGGCCATAAAAATTGTTAATTTGAACCAAAATTTGACGGGGTTGGAAGTTTTTAAAACGGAGTGATTTTATATGAGAATTATCTTGTGGTTAAGAGATCATCTTCACAACCAGAGATCATCTTATCAATGGCCACTTAGCATAATATTAGCTACAAAACTTTAGTTGCAGATCCAAACTAATTATCTAGAAAACAAGACTATCCAAGTAGGGAATATTGGCTATAAAACCTTGGTTGCGATTTAAGAAAAACTCATCAATTATAACACTAATTATCTAGAAAACAAGACTAACCGAGTTGAATGTGTAAATGGGTCAGTTTCGGTTTGGTTATGAACCGAACCAGAATCTATTAAACTAGCAGGTGGTAACATGAATCAAGGGTTGCGCCAGCAATTGTTGCTAGCGCTCCAGGGTGGGGTTTCTGGCGATTGCATTGAATGCTCATGACAAATAAAAAGCTCATAAGAACAGAATAACTAACATATTGTCTTTCTCTTAGGTGCTTAAAATTTTCATTCACTCAATAGCCTACTAAAACAACAATCTGTTTGTATCAAAATTTGAGTTGCAGCGGGAGAACAAGAGTTGCAGCCTGGGCTCCGTAAGATTGTCATATAACTAACGAACAGCTCTAATTGTTCTGGATCCATTTCATCAGTTCTCAACTCATTTACTTTACACATTATCTCTTCCCATTTAGAAGTGCGAGGCGAAAAAATAAACCAGAAGACCCACTTTTTTACCAAGCTAAGATCAGGTCTTACAGTACTGCTTGCCGAGTTTACTGAGCCTCTTAGTCTCAGCATCATCCCCAGCTACTCCCAGAATCATATATGCCTCGGAAGATCCGGATCATAAACATTGGCCCAAGAGGTGGCAAGAGATAAATATATAGTTGACAATACGGTTACAAGCTGCAAATAATCAAGTCCGAAACTGCTCCACAAGTTTTATGAGACTTAAGTCTCGGCGTCTGGCCTCGCCCCTCCTAAAATCATTTTCTTCAGAAGATCTGGATCATAAACCTTGGCCTTTACATATGCTCTTAACAAAGTATTGTACACAAACGTATACCTGCTATAACTCCAGAAATAACTTCTTGGCATTCTCCAAATCACCCGTGTCTGCAAAAATCTCAACCGTTAACAAAGTGGTCTCCAACCATGGTGTCGATCTTCTAACAATTGTGCTTGTTATCTGATCCATTCCCACATCCAGAGTCTTCAACGCTTCCTCCACCAATCCAGCTTTCAAGCAACCCAATGCGAGATGCCGGTAAGTTATAGCATTCGGTGTGCACCCATTCCCTTCCATTTCCTTGAATAATTCCGATGCTTTATCGATAAACCCATGCCTGCAATACACAGATATAATCGAATTGAACTGCTCAGATGATTTTAACTGTTTTGTCGACCTCATTTCTATCCAAAGCTCTTCAGCTCGATTTACCTTCCCAATCCTCCCAAATGCTTCAATAGCCAGTACATAGCTCTTATACATGACATGAGGGAGCTCTTTTACAACACTCCAAATGCGTTCGAGCTCCTTCTTCTTCCCCAAATACCCATACAAAATAAGTAGAACATCTAATGTAGACCAATTATTCCCTGTTTTAGACTTCTCGATAGCTTCAACATAGGCCTCGGAGACAGCATATAAACTAGCCACAGCATGGGCTGTAGCCAAAATGCAATACGTTATCTCGTTAGGCTCAATATTCACCCGCTTCATCTCGCCAAAAACCTTCGCCAAACCTTCAATATTGTGTTGATCAGCTTCAATTTTCAAGAGAATGTTGTAAGTGGAGACATGTGGTGAAACTTTATCGGCCTTCATCTGGGTGAGAATTCTTGGAATGGCTTTTCTACGTCCAGGGGAGGAATGAAGAATTATGAGGCGATTAAAGACCAGAGGAGAGATTGGGTGACCCAATTCCCTCATTTTCTTCATGTACGCTAAAGGAAGCCTGATTTTGCCTTTATCCAAGCAAGCCATGACAAGATTGTTGTAGAGCAAATCGTTTTGGAACTCGGGAGGGATACGAGAGAAGAGGGTTTCTCCTTGAGGTACACCATGAAGCTTGGTAGTGAACTCCAGCAGGTAAGAGTAGTCTAGCTCTTTTGGCCTGTAAGGCCTTTCCCTAATAACCCACTCCATAACCTGTCAAGATTATTAATAGAGATTACTGTTAGATGAATGTGGTCCAGCCCTTTAGACCTGCATAATTAAGTGATATACATTGTTGCGCCTCTCTCAGACATTAAAGGGCTCGGTCACGTGGTCCAGCCCTTTAGACCTGCAAAATTAAGTGATATACATTGTTGTGCCTCTCTCAGACATTACAAGCTGTTCGAGCAAGTACTTGTTAACATGGTATTACAATGGAAGATCGAAAGAGGTCACGTGTTCAAGTCCGAGCCCTACCACTAAGCTAAACAAAATGTTGCTGGGATGGTTTCCAAGCGCTAACCCTGCCTGCGTGGGTGTTAACAATTACACCTTAAAGTTCAGTTGGTTCAGAGTTTTTCTCCTTACCTACCAAGCTCAGTTTTTTATGTTCTATTGAGCATTTAAACAAACAGTTGGTGGACTTAAGAATTCAAACATCAAATTTAGAACTAAAGCTAATACTAACCAAAATAGGCGATGGAAGATCACCTCTAGGGCGCGTTTGTTCATCTTGAGCTTCCTCAATCGGTTGATGGCATGAAAGATATCACCTCTCTGAATGGGGAACCCCTCACCCATCCAACTCTGAAAGGCAGAGAAGACTGGTTCTCCTTTGGAAAGCCTCTCGACCCTCCAAGATAAACTATTGGGTTCTTCTAGTTCTGGGTTTGTTTCTTCCAAATTAACATCACAAGATGTCTCAGTGCAGAAAAGGAAAGATTGTGAAGTTTGAGTAAGAAATGAGAAGAGATGGTGAATCTTTGTTGGAAGATCCTCCTCTCTCGAAACAGAGCTTTTATTACTTGCATGGAGAAACAGAGAGAGGAGAGAAGAGAAGATTCGGAAGAAATCAAAATTCAAAAAAGTGTTGGACGTTTTGAAAAAGTTGTCCGACAGATTCATGAAGACAAACGTTGGAGTAACTGAAGCCATCTTGACAGAAAATAGTTTGTGTTGAATTAGCCAGTTGTCAAATTCACCAAGGTGATTCCTGAAGTGGGGTCCATGAATCGGAAGGTGGGGTCCACTTAAAATCTATAGTTGAAGATGGATATGAATTCCTTCAAATTTAACATGCATCGCATGTTTGGATTGCAGGAATGAAATCACATTCTCAGAAATGTGATTCCAAGTTTGTGTTTGGTTTGCGAAATCAGGTCGAAATCACATTTTTGGGAATGTGAGATTCCCTCATTTAGGAGGAATAGCAATCCCGTGGGCGGAGGTGGGATTGCCAATCCAATTCCCCCGGAATCAATCATGATATTTTTTAAGACAATCTTACCCTTACATATTTTCACTATTTATAAATACAATCCCAAATTATGTTTAGACACTTTAACCTCCTTTTTACTTTTTCCTAATTGTGACTTCTTTTTATAAGAGAGAAAAATAAATAAAACAGAGAAGAAAAAGATAATAAGATCGACCGATTTCCATTTGAGACATTCAACGAGTATGAATTTCAATCTAACTCCATGATTAAAAGGGTAAATAAGACAATGAGTATATATGAGTTACGAAAAATATGAATTGATTTTTTGTTTCTATGCTTGTTATGAAAAATATGAATTGATTTTTTATTTCCATACTTAATTTTAATAATATATATTTGGAAGGGGTATAAGGGAAAAATTAGCTTTTTTCTGATTTCTATTCATGCATGAGCCAAACACTGAAATAGGAATATGGTAAGAATCATATTCCTATTCCTGGTTGAACCAAACATAAAATAAGGGAATGTTATTTCAGGAATAGAATTCCAGGAATGTGATTCCATTCCTGCGATCCAAACATGGCAAAACTTTTATAAGTAAAGTTAGATCTATTCCATGTTGTTAAAAATCAAATGTAAATTTGGATGTGCAAAAATTTGCAATTAGTATATGTATTACACAATGAGAAAATATAGGATATCTACACAACGACCCTGCTTGGTACACCATAAATATTCGTAAATGCGCAAATTCACGGTTCTTATAGATGCTAAATAAAATTCTATAAGTTAGAATAAAATTAAAAAAAAAATTTAGATTGTTTATTTTGTAAGTTCATTATAAATCCTACAAAATATTTATTATTAGATGCATTCATCAATTATCTACAAACACATGAATTTTTGCATTAGTGAATATTCACGGTATACCAAGTAAGGTCAACCTGTAAAAATTTACAAATATAGCGGTGTTTGAAATGTGCTAGGCGGATTCGGAAGGCAGCCTCACAATTGGGCGTAATCTGAGAGTGAGCCTTCCCTAGGCGAGTTTGAAAGGAAGCCCCATATTTGAAAGTTTTTCACCTAGCAATAGGCTCACTCTAAGATCTGCCCATTCTCAAAGTATGCCTTTGTTGAATTGTTTTTTCCATCTTTCTTTCCCTTCATTAAAATTTACACAAGGGATGATGTGAATTTTTTTTTGTGGATCCCATAAAATTGTGTATTTTTATCTAATGGACACCAGTTTTACACAAATAAGATTGTGGATACTCATATAATGCGCAAAATTTTTGCATGATTTGAATCACGACTATGTGATTATGATAGGAAATATAATCTTTATCTATGAGTGTGAACATTTAACTTACTATGCTAGTAGGGCTAGTTGGTCTAGACAATGACATTAGCTAAAACATGAAAAATGTTCTTTCTAAATAAGAGAAAGATTAGATTGATGATGGACAGTGGTGTCTAATTTGGTGGTGGACCCACCTCAGATGTGATGATGCACACAAATTGTGATATAAGAAACTATCTGCCTGCCTCCATCATCACATAAAAATTCAACCTTTGAAGTTTGGATGCAATTTATAATTCAAGTGAATTGTCAAAGGTGTGATCTATATGGTCTAGGCATTATTCTTTCCTAAATGAACTTTAGACTAGCAAATGCAAATGGACCCCAAAAAAATATAAAAAAAAATGATGCAAATAATAATAATAATAATAATAATAATAATAATAATAATAATAATAATAATAATAATAATAATTCCTACATAATTTTTTGTGGCACTCTTTGTTAGTATTTGACCACAATTTATTTGAACCTCCTCTTGTAATAGTTTATACAACAACAGGTCAGCTCATTTAGATATTTTAAACATTAGACATCGATAAAGTTTATCCATTTAAGAAGTTATTTTTTTACTTAAAAGTCAAAAAGCAAAAAAATTTGTATAGTAACACTTTCACGACGTGACTTCTAGNAATAATAATAATAATAATAATAATAATAATAATAATAATAATAATAATAATAATAATAATAATAATTCCTACATAATTTTTTGTGGCACTCTTTGTTAGTATTTGACCACAATTTATTTGAACCTCCTCTTGTAATAGTTTATACAACAACAGGTCAGCTCATTTAGATATTTTAAACATTAGACATCGATAAAGTTTATCCATTTAAGAAGTTATTTTTTTACTTAAAAGTCAAAAAGCAAAAAAATTTGTATAGTAACACTTTCACGACGTGACTTCTAGAAGTAAAAAAAATTACTTATTAAAATAACTTCTCAAGCTCTCATATTATTTTTATTGTTGTTATTTTTTCTTTTAATTCTCTATCATCAACGGTGATGATCATGATCATGACTATGATGATGGTGGTAATGATGATGGACGATGGTAGTGGTAGTAGTGATGATGATGAATATGATGATGATGATGATGAATTTTAGGAGGATGAGATTCGGGATGGCAACGGGGCGGGGTCGGGTATGCCTTCCCCATCCCCATCCTCGTCAGTATTTGAAATCCCCATCCCCGCCCCATTCCCCGTTTTAGAAGGACGGGGCGGATTCGGGGAATACCCTATAGGAGGCGGGGAGAATTCGGGTATCCCCGTCCCCAATCCACTTCCCAATTCTAAAAAAAAAAACCATAATCCAACCAACTATACTAAATTACTTAACAACAAAACTCATGATACTTTATAGATTTTATTTCATATCAGTAAGAATTGTAGTTCCTAGCTTAACGTGGAGTAAGATCCACAATCAAAGTTCGGTTTACACCAAAACCCTATAAAATTCACCATCAAAACTTATGATTTCCAACCCTAAATTGGTAAGGATCGAGCTTGAAATCAATCTAGCCAAAACACTAAAAAGAAGCCTTGAGAAAAGATGGTGAGGGGTGGAGATCGTCCTCACCTCACCTCTTCCTCTTCTTCTTCCCTTTCCATATTTCTTCTTTTCCTTCTCTCTCAAACCCTTTCTCTCTCTGTCTTTCTTCCTTCCCTTCCCCCTTCTCTCATCGTCTCTCTCACTCTCTGTTTTCTCCTCCATTTTCTGAACACAACATGTAGTAGTATACCTACTAATTTGTGGCAGTTGCCCGTGCCCCCTGACTCTGATGGCGGGATTCATTATTCTGGGTTATTCTTTCTGAGTTTGCTTGAGAATAGTTCTCAGTTGCTTTCTGATTGGGTCTTTTCACAATAAGCAATGTTGCTTGTATCTTTTGTGTGCACACCATGTGTGGACTCTTTCACATGTGCATACCTTTCTTGTTTAGAGCTTTAAAAATATGAACATATACCCTTGCCAATGTGTAGCATGGTGGTAGCACCAGATCTCTAGCCCATGCACTAAATTCTCCAACTATCCACATATTTGGAAATGTTTATCCCTTTTCTTTACGGATTGACCTAAATGCTTCTCTACATATAATCTCAATTTCTCAATTGAAAAGAAAGTATTGATATTGATAATCATAATAAAATAACATATTTAATTCCTCATTATCTAAAAGACACATTCTTATTTGCATCTTTGTCAATGAGTTGTTTTGTCACTTTGCAGATTCATTAATTTGTGATTCAAATCTGATTCTGCAACAATATCCTCATTTCTTCAAAAGTACCATGTACAATTTTGTTAACCATTAAAACTTTTTAGGTGATGCTCCAGTGTGCTGATACCAGCTCTTGTTGCAAAAGCGTGATTGCATTGTTGATGAACTTAAAACTAAAAAAGCAAATAGATGCTTGACCTACATTGGAGAGTTTTAATAAATCTGTTTTCTTAAAGAAAGTATGTCAAGATGTCAAAGTGAAATGTGGGCAGAGATCATACACACTGACCCGTTAGTGTTATGCCTTAAACTCTGCTGGCATCCCACATCCTGAATCATTTTTCATGGCTTCTTTTGTTACTTAAATGGTTGACGTATCCTCACGGCAACGACTAAGGGTGCATAAGACACAGGTTCAAGATCGCACTAGCATTCAGTAGGTAATTATGGCCCATCACGTAAGAAGGGCAGGGTCTACCAGCCTGGTAATTGTCCATCAGCATATATATATATTCTGGCATAGATGTTGGCAATTGGCATACCCACAGAGTGCCTAAACTTTTCCTAAAGGTGGGGCCTGTGTTCCTAAAGATGGACTTCTTATGAGCATCTCTTGTTTTCTGCTCTCAACTTATTGGGGACATCCAACTTTTCTCTAATGCTCTTTGGCTGCTTAACATAAGACAAATCAGGCTTCTTTTTCACCAATATTATGATTCGTGTTTCAGTGATTTTAAGTTTCCAATCATTTTGATGGATGGATCACCAGTGGAAAGGATATATGGTAAAATTTCAGGCAGATGCCAAAGACTTTAATGAGTACTTCAGTTTTGAGGATTATTTGATCTGATTGTTTTGTTTTCAGTTGGTTACAGCTTACAGGTTCTCTTCAGTCTTCTGTCCTCAGTCTTCATGATTACACTTTGAATGTTTCANTGTTTCAGTGATTTTAAGTTTCCAATCATTTTGATGGATGGATCACCAGTGGAAAGGATATATGGTAAAATTTCAGGCAGATGCCAAAGACTTTAATGAGTACTTCAGTTTTGAGGATTATTTGATCTGATTGTTTTGTTTTCAGTTGGTTACAGCTTACAGGTTCTCTTCAGTCTTCTGTCCTCAGTCTTCATGATTACACTTTGAATGTTTCACTTACAAAAGATTGGCCCCTT